>JAIGNY010000739.1:827500-895000 GCA_020152595.1 Chiridota heheva | reverse complement strand
AGAAGCTACAATAATAGCTTTCTTCCTAACTTTAAAACTATTTATTTTTTCAACTGGGAAAATCAAGATGAAATTCCTGTATCCTTTTTTCAGTGTTTTCCACAACTACAAGATCTGACTCTGATAAATTTCAATATTGGGAACAAACATTTTACCAATCTTCAAGACCTATCTATGTTGATAGATCTCAATTTAGATTTTAATTACAGAATAAATTCAATTCCTGAAAATTTTCTTATGTCACAAACAGTTATTACAGCTCCGGAAGGCAATACTACTATCTTAAGTACAGAAGTAACAAAACGTTAAATCTCAGATCCTTGTCTTTGAATTACAACTCTATCACATATATTCATCCCGATGCATTTAGGTATCTTCGAAAACTTCGGAAAGTCTCTTTGAAAAACAATCCGATATCGTTTTTGCCTTATCAATTACTTGAAGACTTACACGGGCTTGAGGAACTTCATATAGCTGCTTGTCCATTACATGTTATAGATTTATCAAATAAACCAGAGTTAAAAGAATTGTATTTATCTGAAATCCAATTAATGGAAGTACCAATAATATTTGGCTACATCAAAGAGTTAACCCTTACAATAGCAAAAAAGATTGTGCACATTGATATGCATGGGAATTTAATAAAGAAGATATCCTCGTGAACATTCTATGACTTGAACAGTTTGAAGTCTATTGATCTTTCTCGAAATAAAATTATTTTTATCGAGGAGTATGCGTTCAGGTATCTAGAGGAATTAATGAATTTAAATTTGCAAGGAAATAACATCCGAAGTAATTTCTTTTCACCTGATGCCCTTTATTTGATTAGCGTACAGTGGCTCAATTTACAAACAACACATTAACAAAATTTCCGAACTTTCCAAGTTTAAATCCGATTATAGTCGATGGAGCTATGCAATTATATCGCATTCGTGCTTCTACATTTCTAACGGGAAATGCTTTTAAATGTAATTGTGAAATGTTTGATATTTTTGATGGTAAGAATGTAACAAGCCTAGTTCTAAATAAGAAATATGAAAATATGATCTTTGAAGACTTCACCGAGATTCAGTGTACAATCATACTCCCGTAGAGAAAACCATTTATTGGTAGTATCACTGACCTCAGTCTCTATTTTGATACTGAAACAAACGAATCAATTTGTCCCCACTATTGCAACTGCTTTATTAGTTGTGTAAATAATTCATATTTTGCTTTTTGTGAGAAAAGAAAAATTAATTATATCCCTCAAACTTTTAATTCTTCAACTCTTTTTGAGTTGAAGCTGCGGCAAAACGTAATTACAAAAGTAGATAAACATTCATTTGAGAAGTATCAATCTGTACAGAAAATAGATCTTTCTTTCAATAGAGTACAAGAAATTGGTCAAGACGCATTTGATGGTTTGATAAAATTACAATTTTTCGACTTAAGCTCAAATAAGCTAATTTTAGTGCATTCTAGTATGTTTCATATGCAGAATTCAATCTTAAAAGAACTCCTATTGACAAACAATTCCATTTCAATGGTCAACAAAAGTAGTTTCTCTTCGCTAGGTAGTTTAAAAATCCTTAGGATGAACATAAATAATCTTCATTACGTCAGCAATGACTCTATAAATACGTTACGTAAACTTGATGAGTTAAAACTAGGGAATAACCCATATGACTGCTCGTGTGATATGAAATGGATTCTTGATAATAATATTGTTTCCGATAAGAAACAACTACTCTGCGATGATGCTATGTTCTCGAACATTTCTTGGCTCAGGGTGCATTGTCTTAATTACAACATGACCCTTATAACGGTTACTCTTGGTGGTCTTTTGCTGTTAGTGTCATCTGTTGCTGTAACCTACGTTTATCGAAAAGATATGTCTGTGCTTATTTTACACAAAACAGGCTTTAGATTAAATTTGATTTTAGGTAGAAATAAAGAGGAATGGAGCAAGGAGTATGATGCTTTCATCTCATACAATGAACTTGATGAGACATTTGTTATTAACGAGCTCCTTCCACGTTTAGAAACTCATGAGGCATCATTTAAGATTTGCATCCATGAACGAGATTTTGTCCCAGGAAACTCGATCATTGAAAACATTGAAAGCGCTATCGCAGGTAGTCGCCGGACAATTATTGTTCTTACTAAGAACTTCCTACAGAGTGAGTGGTGTAAAATTGAATTCAAAATGGTGCATTATAAAGTTCTCTCCAATAAAAATCGAGTAATATTAGTCATTATGGAAGATCTCTCTAAACTTCAGGCAAACATAGATAAAGAGCTTAAATCATACATGTCTCTGAATACGTTTTTAAAACGAACAGATGTGTTGTTTTGGCAAAAGCTTATAGTGGCTATGCCAAACTGGAAGGATAAGCCAGCTGCAAGCCGGAATAGTGATCCAATCAGTTATGTGATTTCAGACAGACAAAATTTCATTAACGAAGAGGAGATTCCGTTTTTGTGATAAAATGAAGGACCAACGTTATTTCTGAATCTACAACTAAATGAAGATTGCGGAAATCGTACTGTTTTACATTTTGCGGGAAATGTAGTTGCCCTCACACTTTGTGATTTTCTTGCTAGCGATAGTGTTGAACGATAAATAGTCTTACTGATAAAAGGCGTACTTATAGATGCATTGAACTTATTTCTAGTGTTACTACAACGATCATTAGGGGTAGAGGGGATCTTAAAAAATTGGAGATAGCATGAACAAATCCCCAGATGGTAGTGAAGGTTAGTGCCGTATTTATGGTATATGTATCGCACCTTCTATATTTCAATGACAAGTTGGTTTGTTTTGCAGCCTTTTATAAACATTTTATGTTTAATAATACTAATTGTAATGAGCATTTTTATATTGATAAGTGCATTGCACCAATAAATTATCTTTCTACTAGTTGTTCTAGTTGCAATGTAAATAAAAACAGTACCCTAATATAATTTAAAACAATATTAATCATGATAGGTACCAACATTGGTCCATGCAGCATTTGAAACATTGAGGTAACTTTTGATATAATTGAACGCAGTTGGTAAAGATAACCCTGAATGTTATTGCACAATGAGTTATATCCCTTTATCAACATATCTGATGAAATACATTTTATTATTTCAGATTGCCATAATCATATTCTTGTTATGAAAACTGTCATAGGTATCTACGTAATTCTTAGGTGCTTTAGTATCCATTCATATCAGTAACGATGGCCAGTACAAGGTCATTCAGAAGAGTAGAATGTTATATAGCAGTAGCTAGTGTTTTGTCTATTTGAATTGATCTCAGTTTAACTATCTTCGCATAATAAAAACACAGGTATTGTCTGTTGCCTATATCGGCAACATGTTTGTTTTGATTTCTGTTAATGATATATCAAATGATGATATATCAAATGATGATATATATATATCATATATCTTTATCTATATATATCTATATATATATATATATATATATATATATATATATATATATATATATATATATATATATATATATATATATATATATATATATATATATATATATATATATATATATATATATATATATATATAAAGGAGTAGTTTTGTAGAGACTTAAGCATAAAATATTCCAACTTACCAATTTATTTAGATAAAAAGAGGTGAGAAGTTTCTAACATGTAATGTTTAGTCAAGGAATTTTTATACTCATTGATAAACCAACCAACAAATCACTTTGTCAATATATTTTTAAGCAAATAGTTATAGCATGCAAATTAATAATGAAAATAAGTTTAAATATGTTAGGAAAACGGATGAAGAATCATTGCAAATATTTGCTCAAATGTAACATATACTCTCATGAAAATGATAGCTAAATGTTTCCCCCAGGTATAAACCTTTGGGCCATTTGTTATTCAATTTCTGGGAATGTTGTGTTAATTTTCGTGATTGTTGGCATTTTAGGCAGAACCTAAAATTAGCTACAAAGCACTAATCATTCTGTTCTTGCTAGTGCATGGTCACGGGCGAGGGGGGGGGGGGAAAGTTCCACTTCCCACGTTTGTAATATTTACATTAAAGGAACACCTTCACTTGCCCCATCGATGTTATTGTTCACATCCTAACACCACCCCACCCCACATGTAAAATGTTGCTACGCTTTTGCTTAGCAATATTAGAGAGACAAACTCGTTAAAGAAGTAGACTAACAAAATGTCATTGCTCTGCTATTATTTGATTTTGTCTCTCAAACTAGGTTTGTTTAGTGAATGTGTTAAGGGAAAGGATGTGAAAATATATGCACACACGAGAGTTGTTTTCTCTACGTTTCTCCTTTTTGAAATGTTTTTTTCTTTTAAGTTTACATTAAAGTTTTATACTGTATGGTTCTGCTGCTCCTCGTTCCTTAACTTAAACACAACTACTTGGTTAAAATCCATAATACCACAAACTCTCAAATCCGCAAGCAAACTCAGAAAACATTTTTGACCAATTCCCCCATTTCTAGTACTAATGGCCAAATAACCCTCTGGCTTCAATCACTACACCCCTTTTTCCTCACCCCTGAATATGCATATGCGTTCGGATGAAATCAGAGGCAGTTGGCCTTGACCTACTGTAATATTTGTGCTTTTCATTCCTGTAATGATGTATAGAGGCGGTGATTAATTCATATCTTCGCAGGGATTATTGATTTATTAATTACAATTTAAATGGTTGGTTAAATGGTTGGTTAAATGGTTGGTCAAATGGTTGGTTAAATGGTTGGTTAAATGATTGGTTAATTGGTTGGTTAAATGGTTGGTTAAATGGTTGGTTAAATGGTTGGTTAAATGGTTGGTTAAATGGTTGGTTAAATGGTTGGTTAAATGGTTGATTAAATGGTTTGTTAAATGGTTGGGTAAATGGTTGGTTAAATGGTTGGTTAAATGGTTGGTTAAATGGTTGGTTAAATGGTTGGTTAAATGATTGGTTAAATGGTTGGTTAAATGGTTGATTAAATGGTTGGTTAAATGGTTGGTTAAATGGTTGGTTAAATGGTTGGTTAAATGGTTGGTTAAATGGTTGGTTAAATGGTTGGTTAAATGGTTGGTTAAATGGTTGGTTAAATGGTTGGTTAAATGGTTGGTTAAATGATTGGTTAAATGGTTGGTTAAATGGTTGATTAAATGGTTGGTTAAATGGTTGGTTAAATGGTTGATTAAATGGTTGGTTAAATGGTTGGTTAAATGGTTGGTTGGTTGATTGATTGATTGATTGATTTATTCAACAAAAACTTCAGGCCTTTGGCCCTTAGTACAAAAATTATAAGCAAACTTATCGCTCTTTACAAACAAAAGTATTATATTTATAACAATGATAAAGACAATCACAAACTTGCTTGGCGTCTCTTAAATGAGAGGAAAATAAATTTACCTAAATTGTTCATAACAGTATCATTTTTACAATACATCAGAGAAAACTGTATCAATGGAAGGATAAACGATGAAGTAAGGTTGGATACACTTTTCCCGTAGACTTTTATAAGCCGAACAAACTAAAAGGAAATGAATTTCGTCCTCAATACAACCAAGATTACAAAATAAGCAGAATCTTTCCTCTCTGGGGATATCATTCCAGCACCCTGTTTCTACACAAAGACTGTGCTTACCAATACGAAATTTACACAGATTTTTTCTATATTCAGGAACTAAAACACAATCAAGGTACTTTTCATATCAGTTTTAAATAAACAATACGTTCATAACTTTCCTTTTAGATAAACAATATGTAGATATGTAACTTATTATTTACGGATAATTTCCCCAAAGATTCTGTAAATCGATATCCTTTAATCTTTGTTCAAATAGAATAAGGAAAGCTCTTTCATTGGCCGCCCTTTGACAAATCCATACTTCCCCACAACTCAAAAAGAAAAGAAGATGGCCAACCCCAGAAGCTAAGAGAAACTGAACTTTATAAGCTTCGGAGCAAAAATGATAATCCAGTAATCGAAAAAGTCTTAACCAGTATCTTATAACAAAACATGATCTATTAACAGCAAGACGACATCGCCCTAGCGCACTCCTACACTATAACAGAAATTCAATGATACCTGTAACATATACTTATAAAATATGTGGTGCACTTGTTCAATATCCCTAGCTTCCTCAAGCCCCCAAAGTTTAGAACAGTAATGAAGAATAGGCAAAAGTTTACGGTCAAAAAGGTTTAATAAAGTTTTTACGGGAATGTTACCAAATTTATTTAACTTTCTTCTTAAGCCATTAAACGCTTTAATTCCTTGGTTAGCCAATGTATGATAAGTTTCGGCCAAAGAGCCTGAGTTGGATAATATCAAATCAAGGAATTTGTAATTCTTAACAACTTTAATACTCTCGAAATGCCAACTCTCATTTCTTTTTAAAATTTCCCCTCTCTTAAAAACAACAACCTTCGACATCTTTGCATTTAAGCGTACACTTTAAATATAAGTTAATCAGGCTTTGCGAAAATTCTAGTCCAGCTGACTAACTTGCTTGGTCAGGTACTTTCATTGCATATGTGACGAATTACATATAGATATTTTTTGGCTTGACCAGTAAAATCTCGTTATTGCGACTCAAAATTTTCGTTAGTGACACACTCATTAGAAAACTGTATCGCTGTACTAAAATCAAAGTACTGAAAGCCCTGGTGATGGGTTCGATTCATAGTTGTCATTTTTGTTATTGACATCATTTGATTTTATAGGTTATTTTTGTGTTAACAAGTGGTCAAAACATTGTCTCAAATGATGACAAGACAATAAGTAATTGGTTGGGAATGCCAGGCACCACTGGGGCTAATAGCTTAATTCCCACTTCACGTTTGTGACTCCCAGAATTCCAGGTCTATACTCATCATAATGGTCCACCCGTTATCACACACACTTGTTTGTATTCGATTCACAATGGACCATATAGCCAGATAGCTTTACAGTGTATTTACTTTTACCCGTGTATGTATGAATCACATCATTTAAATTGTCATATCGTTTCGCCGCAGAGGCTTTTTTTTTAATTATAAAAATCACAACCATAACCAGATAACACATCAAGAAACTTTCTCAGAACTTCTTAGTATGTGCGGTTTTGAAGAATAATTTTGGCAATTTTGTAATGCAAAACGTTCCTCGATAAGAACTTCTCTCTAAAAAAAAGTTTGCTCGGCTTGTGTAAAATATATCATATACACAACGATGTTCATTCATTTCTTAGTTTTAGTCTATTTTAAGGACTTACTGGTATGTCATGCCTTGCAGGTCATAATCGATATTATTCTAATGTAAACATATATCATCAAACTCTCTTTTGCAATTCAAAATACTTTGCAATTTTACGTTCAATGTTGTTCGTGTACACATTACACAGTATAAAATTTGTCAGAAATATCAGTCTTCTATGCATCACGTCACGGCAATTTTCATATCCTTTCGCCTTGCTAGAGGTTTAGCAATGTAATCCGGAAAAAAAATTCTTCTTCACAACCCGAAAATTTTCCTTTATCTCACACTTTACATGGGTTTTTGGTGAGCATGCGAAGCATAATGCGAACCTATGTAATAGGCGATTCCGTCCGTCCGGCCGTCCACAGTTCTTCCTGAGATTTCCTTAGAAGTGTTAAAGTTTTTGGAGAATTCCTCAGAAAATGTTAAAGTTTCTTCAGAGTTCTTCAGAAAAAGTTAAAGTTTCTTCAGATATCCTTAAGGAAGGTTAACATTTCCTTACAAAATGTTAGTTTTTCAGAGAACACTTAAGACAAGATTAAAGATAATAGTTTTTTTAAAAGTCTACAAAACATTTGATATTTCCTTAGAATTTTGAAACTGTAAAATGATATAATTTTTCAATATTCCTCAGAGATCTTCAAACGTCTCTCTTGTAGCACTGAACTGGGATTTAAAATCCTTCAAAATATTTAGGCACCAATGGCTGCATCAGGCATGATTATTAAACTCCGCCTTTATTATTGTGGGATTTGCATCAAAGTTGCTACAGTATATAAACTGACCAGACTTTTTATTTTATTTAGTATGCTTAGTCAGGGAGTGTGACAGTATGGGACTGCATATGGACATAGGGAGGGGTGCCATTTAAGACATGGATGGGGGCCATATGATATAATATATACCATGTGGTATACACCAAGGGCTATATCAGGCATATTTGTTTGACTCCACCGATTTTTCTTATTCAAAAAACATTTGCATATAAATTATTATATGAACTGACACTTTCATACATAGTATGCTCAATCAGGGATTGTGATAGCTAGGATGAGAATTCTTATTGAGCATATGAGATGTCATGTGGGACACGGGGTGGGATGCCATGTGGGACATGGTGCAGGATGCCATGTGGAACAGGGTGGAAAGCCATGTAGGATATATGGTGGAATGCCATGCGGGATATAGGTTGAATGCCATGGGATGTTTACGTTGGACATGGGATGCCATTTGGGACATTGGGTGGGATGCCGTGTGGGACATGCGATGGGATGCCATGTGGGACATGGAGTGAGATGCTACGAGTAACACAGACTGTGATATAGGTTGGGATGGCTATGTGTGACATAGGGTAGGAGGCCATGGGGACATGGGATGTGATTCCATGTGGGACATAAAGAAGGATGTCATTGGGAGGGATACCATGTGGAACATATGGTAGGATCTAATGTGGGACATAAGGTGAAATGCCATGTGGGACATCAGGTGGGAAGTCACTGATGCGGGCCATACAATGGGATGACATGGGGACACAAGGAGAGATGCCATGTGGGACACAGGGACGGGATGTCATGTGGGACATAGGGAGGGATGTCATGTGGGACATATGGAGGGATGTCATGTGGTACATATGGCTGGATTGTGGGACATACATGTAGGATGGGTCCATGTGGAAACATAGGGTGTAATGCCATGTGGGTCATAGGGTGGGATGCCATGTGGGACATATGGTGAAATGTCATGTGAGACATACTGTATGGAGGAATGCCATGTGGGTGATATGGTAGAATGCCATGTGGGACAAGGCATGGAATGGGATGTCATGTGGGACATGGGTGTAATGTCATTTGGCACATGGGATGGGATCCATGTGGGACATAGGGTGTAAAGCCATGTGGATCATAAGATGGGATGCCATGTGGTACATATGGTAGAATGCCACGTGGGACAAGGGATTGGATGGGTGTCATGTGGGACATGGGCTGGGATGCCACGTGGGAGATATGGCGGGACGCCATGTGGGACTTAGTGTGAGATGCTATCTTATAATTGGTCGGGTTACATGATATAGGTGTTAATTTGCATGAGCATGCAAACCATGACGGTATTTATCGTTATAGATTTTTTAATAAAACGAAAAACAAGAAATACATCAAGAACTGTAAAAAAACTCTTTAAACGATAAAAACAGAAAGAAGGTATCATAGACTACTTTGTTATTGCAAAACACGATCAAAGAAAGAAGAAGTTAAAGTTTTGCAAAGTTTTTCAACTTCCGGTCGGTTCTGAAAACTAAAATTCTTCAAACAAATTCAAACCAGAGAGCGTGACATCATTCGTTCTATGCTACGTATAGGTCGAATGCTGAGCCGAGAGACGAAACTTGCTATAGACCTTTTCATATCAGAATCGGTATTTTCCGAAAATCTAATTTAAATAATGTTACATGGCCGAAATTCACGTGACCAAAATGGGCCAATCTAATTGTGGAGGAATCCTGATTGTCTGCACTATTTACTAGCATATGGGGCCAAGCCCATTAAAAATATAATTTCACACACTAATCAACAGTATCGACCTAATCCAAAACTTGTTTACCATCCGGGAACTTTACAAACGACTGGCAATTGGTAGGCGCAGTGCGGGAAAACTGTACGTACGCATATTGTGCTCGATTGCTTATCAGTAAATCAATGTAAAATGTGTTATTCTCACCGTAATTCATTATAAATATCGTACAAAACGCTTCAATTTAGTAAATAATTCGTACGCAAAATAGTAGTGGCACAGTTGGTTGTGATTTTAACTAGAAATGTTTTTGGTTCGCAAGCAAACAAAGCTTCAACTTGAACTTTGCACAACTTGTTTTTATCCAAGGCCATATATAGCATTAGCGTTCACGCATGAAAATACGGATCCGACAAAAATTACTCATTAATGGCTGTGAAAAGTCACCGATTGTAATTAAATCGAAATGAAATTTTGTTAAACTAGAAGCCGTAAATCCGGGTAGGACGAGAATCAGCAAAAATCTGCAGATATGTTGACAGCCAGTACTTTGGCTGCCTAGGGCCTACCTGCTAATTTCAAACATAAACCCACTGAACATGATGAAGTTAGGCCATCCAAAATTAAAGAAAGCATCAACAATAATGAATTATTCTATATGCCCACATCAAGGGAGACATAATAAATCAATTTTGAAATAAATGTCATGTCTTTATCTGGTAATGCATAGGGATTTATACTAAATCTAGATGTGAATTTGTTGTGGGCTTTTCTAGATGTAAATTTGTTGTGGGCTTTTTCTCTGGGATTAATAAATATATATAATTTTTGGTATGGGTGCATGAACTTCTTGTTTGTGTTTTCTCAACTTAGCAGTCAACTGAGTGCCACTGAATTAAGTTTCCTTTTTCCACTATTTTGAATGATATAAGATCATACGTATGTAGGATGGCTATACATTGTTTATTTAAATACCAAGCGCTGTACTTTTTAAACAGTTTAATATTCATGATACTGAAGGGAATGATTTTGAAGTCACTAAAAAATCACAAAATTCAAAATTGATCATTTGAATGACTGCAAATATTACCTGTTAATGTATTCACCAAGTTCATACTTTTTTTAGTCCATATTAAGCTAACGTTAGGCCTATGTGTTAGTGTTCCACCACAGAGAGTACATTAAACACGTCATCAATCTTCATGAGGTGATACAATTGAAATGAAGTAATGTTAGGCTATTATACACACATAGTACGGCCATAAAAACTTGGAAATTAGACATCTTCTTTAGATGTCCCAGTTTTTATTCAAAATTTTAATGTATGGATAAACAAGGCCTCACCTGAACCAGCTTTCAGCTGAATAGGCTATCCTGTATAAAATGAGTGAAATCAATCAAACAAATACACATTGCCTAAATCATCAATCATAAGATCATATTCTGTGATTTTTATTACTGCTTAAATTACCTGTTAGGCAACTCAGTTGATAGTGTATAGATATTTAAATATAGTTTTGTATGCTGTGTGAAATGCGTAGTGCATATAAACAGTGCATCACTCTTCTTTCGTCTGTACTAAGAATTCACTCACTCAACTTGGTGCATGCTTGAAGACACAATTTACATCAAAAATGTAGAATCACTTACAGGAAAATTATTTATGTAAAAAACCAAATATCAGTATATTAATATGTTTATGTGTAACTTAGTGTCTGTAAAGCAATATCTTCAGGGAATATTATCAAATATGGAAAATCATACAAATTTCCTAAATAATTTTTGGAAAACCTGATGCAAACACTTTTTCTAATGAAAGAAAAAACTACCAGGGTAGATTTGAGAGGCTTTCACCAAGTGCTATCCCTCTTTATATTTTAGTAATACTAAACAGTTTTTTCATCACATATAAGCAATCATTATTTAGTTTTTAAGGATAAAGTGTGACCATCATTCTTAATCTTGGCAGGAAATTGGCAAAAAAAATTCCAATGTAATTGGCAAAACTACTGGTCTTATTCTAGAATGGCCTTTACCACACCCACTTCATGACTTATAAGTTACAAGGGATGTTTATAAGAGCTCGAGCTCAATGGATTAAAGAGGGCGAAAAACCGTTGCAGTTTTTATTTTTATTTGAAATGTTTAGATATACAAATAAAACTATTCCTTTTTGGAAGACTGAAAATAATGATTATGTTTTTGATAATTTTGGTAATCAGAACGAAGTGTTTCGTTTCTATAGGACTTATATAGTTTGCATGAAAATGACATGTCAGGTAATGTTTTGAACAATGATGCCATTGGTTTAAACTTGAATCTTTCAAATGAGCTGTCTGCTTCTTTGGAGGGACCTTTGACCTATTCTGAAGTTTATTCTGCTTTAAAAGCAATGAAGAATAATAAATCACGTGGTCCAGATGGTTTTACAGTAGAGAGTTTTTAATTTGTTGGGTTGATTTTTGTTCCTTTATTATGCAGTCTCTTGATTATGCTTATGATAATCATTCACTTCTCTCTTCCTTAATTCCCAAGGGTAACAAACCTAGAGATCATCTGAGGAATTGGCGTTCAGTCTCCACTTTAAATATGGTTTATAATTAGCTTCCTCCTGCATGCAAATTGCAGTAAATGTGTCCTGCCAAATTTGATTTCACGTGATCAATGAGACTTTTTTGGTGACTGCATACATACGATTTATGATGTAGTGCATAGCTTTGATGAAGATGAACTTCCTGGTGTACTTTTCTCCATTGATTTTGAAAAAACTTTCGATAGTATTTCGTCTAAATTTATTGTAAGTGTTTTGAAGTTATTTGATTTTGGACCCTCCATCATCAAATTGTTTTTACTTTTTATAATGAAGCATTTTCTGGAGTTATTGTAAATGGTTTTATAACCAAGTCTTTTAAGTTACATAAATGATGTAGACAAGGTGACCCCTTGCCCCCATATCATTTCCCTTCATGTGCACAAGTTCTAAATACAATGGTTTATAATAATACTTCCATTAGGAGAGTTGTTGTCTGAGGTAAAGAATGTAAAATAACACAATATGCAGACGGCACCACGTTTATACTTGATGGCTCCAAGGCATCTTTTCGTGAAAAGGGACACCTTGTTTGATTACAGTAAAATTTCTGGCTTGAGAATTAATTCAGGAAAATCTTATTTTATCGGCATTGGTAGTTTAAAAGGTATTTATAATTTATTTCAATTTGATTATGGTGTTTATTGGAATACTGGTGATAATTTTACATTACTTGGAATTGTTGTTAATACAGACTTGAGTAAAATGGAGTCTTTAAATTATGGGTATGCAGTGTCTCAAAATTAAGAATTTGATTAACTCTTGGTGAAAGCGTAGGATTACAGAAATTGGCAGAGTAACTCTTTTGAAATCCTTGATCCTACCTCATTTGATTTATTGTTTGTTAACTCTTCCTTCTCCATCACTTACTATGTTAAATGAGTTAAACTACATGTTATACAGGTTCTTATGGAATAATAAACCAGATCCTATTAAAAGAAAACAGATTATTCATAATTATGCAAGGGGAGGTCCTAAAATGGTGGAAATTTTCAGCCATGTCACAGCATTAAAAGTAACATGCATGAGAAGGCTTTTCGAAAGTTTTTGTTGATACATATGGGTATATTGTGAAATGTGGTTTTAGTTTCAGTAATATGATCAGGAATGGAGATCTACGTTAGAGATTTTATTTCTGTAATTTGGTAATCTGTTTGGAAAGATGTATTCTATTGCTTTTATGAGTATGTTTTGGATACAATTATTTACCATCCGATTCAGATTTGAATTTGAGGCAAAGCCTTTGGATTAATTCGAAGATACCGATAGATAATAAACCAGTGTTTTATCGTCACTGCTTCTATAATGGTGCTTATGTTAATAATGATTTACTTGATGTCAATGGTAATTTTCTTACATATGAAGGTTTTTGTAATACTTACAAGGTAAAGAGTAACTTTTTGGAGTATTGCGGTATCATGAATTCCATTAAATGTGCCTGGGGAAAAATCTTAGGAAACTCTGCGCTTCGAATCCTGTAAATAATTTTTATGTTGCTTTAACAATGGGAAGGAATCTTAATTGCAAATCAGTTTACACTAGTTTGATAAGCTCCAGTTTTTGCGTAAGTCATGTAAGTTTAGCATATACAAAATGGGTCTCAATATTAGCAATTACTTGTCCTATTGAGAAGTAGCGCTGTTTTTGTTCTTTATCTTTCAGGTGCACAAATGATGTTAAACTGAGGTGTCTTAAAGTTACTGTACTGCTTTCTTCCAACAAATGTATTATTATACAAGATGGGCTTTGTCTCTAATAATTCTTGCTCCTTTTGTAAGTCTCATATCAAATGTGTTATTATACAAGATGGGCTTTGTCTCTAATAATTCTTGCTCTTTTTGTAAGTCTCATGTCAAATGTATTATTATACAAGATGGGCTTTGTCTCTAATAATTATTGCTCCTTTTGTAAGTCTCATGTCAAATGTGTTATTATGTAAGATGGGCTTTGTCTCTAATAATTCTTGCTCCTTTTGTAAGTCTCATGTCAAATGTGTTATTATACAAGATGGGCTTTGTCTGTAATAATTCTTGCTCCTTTTTTAATCTCATGCTAAATGTATTATAATACAAGATGGGCTTTGTCTCTAATAATTCTTGCTCCTTTTGTAAGTCTCATGTCAAATGTGTTATTATACAAGATGGGCTTTGTCTGTAATAATTCTTGCTCCTTTTGTAAGTCTCATGCTAAATGTATTATTATACAAGATGGGCTTTGTCTGTAATAATTCTTGCTCCTTTTGTAAGTCTCATGTAAAATGTATTATTATACAAGATGGGCTTTGTCTGTAATAATTCTTGCTCCTTTTGTAAGTCTCATGTCAAATGTGTTATTATACAAGATGGGCTTTGTCTCTAATAATTCTTGCTCCTTTTGTAAGTCTCATGTCAAATGTATTATTATACAAGATGGGCTTTGTCTCTAATAATTATTGCTCCTTTTGTAAGTCTCATGTCAAATGTATTATTATACAAGATGGGCTTTGTCTCTAATAATTCTTGCTCCTTTTGTAAGTCTCATGTCAAATGTATTATTATACAAGATGGGCTAATTCTTGCTCTTTTTGTAAGTCTCATGTCAAATGTGTTATTATGCAAGATGGGCTTTGTCTCTAATAATTCTTGCTCCTTTTGTAAGTCTCATGTCAAATGTATTACTATACAAGATGGGCTTTGTCTGTAATAATTCTTGCTCCTTTTGTAAGTCTCATGTCAAATGTATTATTATACAAGATGGGCTTTGTCTCTAATAATTCTTGCTCTTTTTGTAAGTCTCATGTCAAATGTGTTATTATGCAAGATGGGCTTTGTCTCTAATAATTATTGCTCCTTTTGTAAGTCTCATGTCAAATGTGTTATTATACAAGATGGGCTTTGTCTCTAATAATTCTTGCTCCTTTTGTACGTCTCATGTCAAATGTATTACTATACAAGATGGGCTTTGTCTGTAATAATTCTTGCTCCTTTTGTAAGTCTCATGTCAAATGTGTTATTATGCAAGATGGGCTTTGTCTCTAATAATTCTTGCTCCTTTTGTAAGTCTCATGTCAAATTTATTACTATACAAGATGGGCTTTGTCTGTAATAATTCTTGCTCCTTTTGTAAGTCTCATGTCAAATGTATTATTATACAAGATGGGCTTTGTCTCCAATAATTCTTGCTCCTTTTGTAAGTCTCATGTCAAATGTATTATTATACAAGATGGGCTTTGTCTGTAATAATTCTTGCTCCTTTTTTAAGTTTCATGTCAAATGTGTTATTATACAAGATGGGCTTTGTCTCTAATAATTCTTGCTCCTTTTGTAAGTCTCATGCCAAATGTATTATTATACAAGATGGGCTTTGTCTCTAATAATTATTGCTCCTTTCGTAAGTCTCATGTCAAATGTATTATTATGCAAGATGAGCTTTATCTGTAATAATTCTTGCTCCCTTTGTAAGTCTCATGTCAAATGTATTATTATACAAGATGGGCTTTGTCTGTAATAATTCTTGCTCCTTTTGTAAGTCTCATGTCAAATGTATTATTATGCAAGATGAGCTTTGTCTGTAATAATTCTTGCTCCTTTTGTAAGTCTCATGTAAAATGTATTGTTATACAAGATAGGCTTTGTTTCCAATGATTCTTGCTCCTTTTGTATGTCTCATGTAAAATGTTTTATTATACCAGATAGGTTTGTCTTTGATAATTCGTTACTCCTTTTGTAAGTTTCATGTTGAGTCGTTGCGACGTTTATTTTTTGACTGTTCTCTGGTAAGTCCATTATGGATTCATTTTGACAATACTCTTAAGAAAGGTAGCATTTGTTCAACTTAATATCTACAAAGTCAATTATACTTGGTATTAATGGAGATAAGTTGCTAAATATGATTATAATTTGGATTAAGTGTTATATATTCCAGTCAAAATTAAAAGGTAAAATACCTTCAGTTGTTGAAATGTACAAATATTTAAAAGATTATTTCTTATTGCGAAAGGTTATCATAAAAAATTTATGTCTAATAAGTGTGAAAAGTACTGGTCACCTTCGTTTGATTTGATCTGTAAGAATTCTTAGAATGTGTTTCCTTATTTTATATCAATTATCTGTACTTATATTTAGCAATGGTCACAACAAATTGACGATTATTATAAAGCAAAAAAGATTACGGTAAAACTTTATTTAAAATATAGGTCTTCTGCTGTTATGAAGAAAAATAGTTAGGAGTCAGCTGCAATTTTAAATCACTGTGTGATTCATGTTTTGTTGTTGATTCATAAATTCTGTGATTTTCATTAGAAGAATATACTGCTTATATCTTATTAATTGTTTTTTAGCATTTTTTTGACACCTAGCTTTCGTATGGTACCCGTCTAATAAACTGTTGTGATATGTACTTTCTGTTTGGAACTAGATCCTTGTGAGCTCCCATTTGGGTCATGGCAATCTTATGGTAAGAATTTAAAAATCGGAAAAAAAGAAGAAGAAAAAAATTGGGTACAAAACGATTCCTTGTCAAGAAAATTAAAAAGAGAGCTTTAGACAGTTTAGCAGATCCTTTCCAATGATATTAATAACGCGGTGAGCGTCTATTGAGAGTAAAAAGAATTCTTTCAACATTCATAAGAAGGGAATCCACTCGCTCTTGCAACATTGATAACCAGTGGCGTGTTTTGATCCTTTTGAGCGACGAAAATGTTCTCTCTGCCGTCATAGAGGTAACAAGTATACCTACCAGAACTGCGTAAAGCTGGCATAATGTTGGGTATGCATTCTATCAATTTATAACTGGAGTTGCAAAGGGCGTCTGTAAAAGACGAAAACTTCTTCCGTTTCTTTGTCTTAGCCTAAAGGTCTTCACCACGTCCACATGCTGCAAGTGGCAAGTTTGTATTATTATCATCATCTGCATGGTCTACAAAATCACCACAGTTTTCATCATCTGTGTCATTTTCTAAATACGTCTGGGTTGGACTTTAGCAACACAATCATTAACCTTTACTCTACCAGCACTTTTTGGAAAATGCGCTCGAAAGGCGGGGCCAAAGACGGGGCACCCAAAACGGCGATAGTATCGCCGCGTGGTAGAGTAAGGGTTAATCAAGGCGTGATTATTGGAGGGTCCTCTGTCTCCCGACAGAAAAGTCGGGCCCCTTCCGCTTTCGTGACCCGCTGGGCCGCCCACCGGGATCATGCTGCCTGTATTTTCGGGTTGGCGCATATGTCGCGGGCTGATTAACCCTTACTCTACCAGCACTTTTTTGAAAATGCGCTCGGGGCTCGGGAGGCAGGGCCAAAGACGGGGCACCCAAAACGGCGATAGTATCGCCGCGTGGTAGAGTAAAGGTTAATACTCAAATATTACCATTTACCGACGTCGATATACACTTTTCCCGAATCCCTGTGAAGTGAAAGGGTACATATTTCTAATCGATTTTTCAACACAATGTCCATTTGGTAAACATTGCTTTTAATAGCAAGATATTTCCTTTTTAACTAAGAAGAGCATATCATGATTTTTCCACCCATTTCATTCTTTTGGCGCCCCTCAAAAATCTTAGCAGGGGATCATGGCCCCCAGCCACGCCGACGGCCTCCATGGACCGTGTAATGAATACGAAGCTCCAAGTTTTGGTGTATTTTTTATTACACCAAAGTTGAGTTTCTCCCGCACTGTTGAATGCTTACTGTACGGATTACTACAATATTATACTGTTCGGTTCAACAGGTCAGGTGAGTCCAACTACAATCTGACAATCTTGGATAAAGCTGCTGCAGCAGTTCAGCGTGACGTCGTAAAGAGCTAAAGATATAGTGTTGCGATTATTGATTATTATATATAAATAACTCACCATCCTTTCCTTTTCCTTTATTGAATTTTCTGTGATTTAGCCTACACTGTAAAATTTTCTAGTCCAGCGCAGCCGACAAATCATCTTGGAGGCAGAGAAGTGCTGTTTCAGTGCTATGACACTTTTTATATGCAGATTGAAAGATACCATGAAGTTGATTCTGATCCATATAGTTGGATAATTGGTTGGCCACTACCTTTTCCAAAATTTTGCCCAAGAAACGAATATTTGATATGGGTCTGTAATTTGAGAGTTCATTCTTGTTTGAAGATTGTTTCTTCAAAACAGGTGTAACAATTGCCTTTCCAAGACACAATGGGAAAATACCAAGAGATAGCGAGGTGTTTACTGTTTTTAAAAGAAACGGCATGAGAGCAGGTAGGTGTTGCTAGAGTAACCATGTTGGTAGCGGATCTTGAGAACAAGTCTTGTTTGGCATACCCTTAACAAGTCCATGCAAGCTTGCGGCACTCACAGGCTGGAATGCTGAGAAGATACTCGAAGTGCTAACTACCTCTTGAACTAAAGGTAAGTTATGATCATCAATTATCTTTCTGATATTCTTGACCTTGTCTGCAAAGAAGGAACTAAAAGCTTGGGCAAGTTCTGATGGTGATTCTGTGTCAGGTAACATATTTGTCTTCTTGTTTAACAGATTGTTAATTTCATGAAACATTTTTCGAGAGGAAGAGTCTTTAAATAAGTCTTTGAACCACTTTTGTTTTGCCTCACTTACTGCTACCTTGACAGCATTTTTGGCATTGTTTAATGCTGTTGGGTCACTAGAAGGGTCATGTTGGTAAACTTTACGCCATTTCCTTTCTTGCCGCCTTTTGTCACGCCTGGCTTCAGCAACATTATCGTTATACCAGTGAGGATGCTTACGTGTTGATGTTTTCTTGACTCGTGTAGGTGCATGGACATCAAGAACTGTTTTGATTGAGCTATCAAAGTTCAAGATTAAATCATTTAGATCAGCAGTAGGTTGATCATCCGTTATGGAAGAAAGATCAATAACTTAAGAGCATTATGATCAATATTCTTAAAGCTTCTGAATGTCTTTGGTTTTATTAGTCATGATAGGAGGCCTGGAGCAGATACTAAACTGAATGGCAAAGTGATCCGACATCAGTGCATGATCAATGTGAAGTTTATGTAAGAGACATTCATTTTCCTACCAATTACCACATCAATAATGTGACCTGCTTTATGTGTGCTGTGATACATATTGCTTGAGTCCATTAGAATCAAGGATGTTGATAATTCTAGCAACACTACATTGGCTGGCAATATCAAAGTGGATATTCAGGTCACCAACAATCAAAAGTTGGCCGGGGATATCATTTAGATCTACTATCATGTCCTCAAAATCCCCGATAAAAGCACTTGTGGTGAGTCCATTTTGAGTTGAAGGGGGTGGTCTATACACAACCACTAGGTTGAAAGATCTCAATTTATCTGTAATGATACAATATTCAATGGTATCAAACTGACGAGAATATGACGTAAGTTGACAAAGTGTAAATCAGTTTTAATGAGAGCTCCCACGCCCCCGTATCAGTCTTTATTTCTCACAATCTGGCAAATAGCAAAAAATCATTGGCATTTTACAAGGATCTGTATTTTTACACCATAAAAATGTACTTTCAACATGGCAACAAGTTTCACTTTTTTAATGTAAATTCTAACCTGTTTGTAAAATTACAATCAGCATGTAAATTAACAGAACAGCCAAAATTACATATACAAAAAATGTGTGGAACTTGTTGTCAGTACTTTTTCTGTAATTTACAAACAAACAGAATAAGAAAACAAAAAGTAAACTAATTAAATCAGAATCTTTATTTTAAAAACCAAACATTCAAAAAGATATAAACAAGTATAACCGAAAGGAACGCATGCGCATATGTGTACACTACCCCTGAGGTTGTCGCTTCACTCAAGTCCAACTCAAAAGTTGTGAAGTGTGGCGATCATCACATGATATGCTACTATTAGCCTATCATGATAACATATGCAATATGTAACAGTAGGTCTATATCGAGTGGACATTCGAAGAGGTAACCGTTAGTGTTAATAAACACAAGTTCCTTCAAAAGTAACTAGACATACTTTGGTTTCTGTATTAGTTTGGGCTTTTTATGGGGTGACTAACCCTCCTTAGCCCGTATACATCTTATGTTATGTTATACGTCAAGCGTCATTGTTACTTTGGATTACTGCATGAATGGTTCAAATCTTGGTTGTGTTCATCAAGAAAGGGATCTAGGTGTTGTCATTACTAGCAATCTGAAGCCTTCTAAACAGTGTGCTTTAGCAGCTGCAAGGGCAAAATTGTATATTTCCACTTATTTTTTACAGTGTATGTAAACTAAAGGGATCAAATATTAGGACAAGTGTTTGTGCTGAGAAATTACACATTGCAGACTTAACCACAACCCCTGTAATAAGTCGGATATTGGGAACTTAACAGACTTATGAATTCCCCTTCTTAGATGTTTTGCAGTTCAGGCATATGTCAGGGAAAGCACACGTTAGTCACAATGACTTCTTTTCAGTATGGACCCAAGGAATTTGCTAGGATGGGAGGTAGAAGAACACCGTGTTAACACCCTGCTCTTTTCGAGAAGCGTTCAGAGAACCAGTCGGGGGTGAATCTCCTCCCATCGCATTGGACGTTTCTCAAAGGTTAGGTGGGGAGAAGGTGTGTGATGCAGAAGACAAATCTTTGTGCATGATGTCAGCGTATATCGTTCTGCATATCTGTGGAAAAATTGCTGGTTAAATTGACATTGACTCAAACCTGGGATATACAGCATCTTTGCACGTTTAGCCGACTGAGCTACCTGCCTCCCTTGATTTAAATACATACCTATTAGGTTGGTGTATGAATAACCATAACTCATCTTTACGAGTGGGTGAACTTCTTCTTTTTTGTCAAATTGTTGAAGATATTACCAGGGGTGGTGTAAGGAACTCGGGGCAAGGGTGGTAGAAAATCAAGTGAAGGCACTTTTTTGACAGTAATTGAGGGGCACTTTTGTCATTTTTCGGAGCATATTCAAGATTTGGGGGGGGGGGAACAAGAAGCACTTGACCCACACCACTTTCTTTCTAAGTGTGTAATATGGTGATGTTTTGTACCTTAGCGTAATTTTGTGATGCCAACCACCCCCTCACCCTCCCCTACATACGCTTTTAACATTTCCCGCTTGACATTGGGGAGCCAGGAACAATGTTGGCAATTACCCATCGGGCAGCCGGGCGAATAGGTCTAAGGCCTACTTTTTAAAATTATGCTATACAATTATTAAGCGAAGCCCCTCCATTCACGGCCTTCGGTGTAGGGTCCCTGGTAAATGATATGCTTTAATTAATTTTGACAAAGAAATATTAATGTATGTTACAACTTTTATTTACTATGTCATGTAGGATTAGCTGAATAGTGAGTGAGTGGATTTTTATTTGCTATCAATCTTCAAAATGAATTATTTTCAAAAGGACACCTACTGCCTCGTTCCGCCCTCAACTTTCAAAAGGGCACCTTATCCCCGTTTGCCCCCAATTTTGAAAAGGGCACCTCCTTCCTTCTTCAAGGGGATAGTGATCATTTAGTTATAATAGATTGCGCATAATCTGTTTTATTAATTTTCTCAAAAAGGCGACCGTGAATTTCAAAAAGCAGCGGGAAAAAGTTTTGAATATCTATTTACTATCCGTCTCCAAAATTTCAGGGTATCCAGTGAAATTTTGGACAATCCGGAGCGGAAAATGAGAAACCTCATGCGTTTAGTGTGGACTAGTCAAATGTGTAGGCTTATGTGATGACGTAATACATCAAAGCACCCAATGTTTTGGATTTCAAAGTACCCAGTGTTTCGGGTTGCTCCCGCACTGATAATGGTTTTGGTTGTGACGCACAAGTCCAGATTGATGATATTTCGTTGCTTTTATCTGCGGGTGAACAAGCCACGTTAAGAGAATCAATCATAGTACATTTATATCTTGAAGTACGAAAGTTGGATGGTGTTTGAACGAAATGAAGAACCGTGTTTCATAAAATATATCTTTCAATTAAGCGTGCGGTAATCTAATGTGTTGATAGTAAGGCTTTGCATTTACTTATAATTGTATTTGAATTGTTTTTTATCGCTTATGCAGTTATGCATGTATCATTAGAAACGTCGTAACGTTTGTCTGAAAGAAAATAAAAGTTTTGATCAATATAATCAGTTAAAATGTGCAGCTAATTCTGCTCGATATTCACATAATATAGGCCTACTCAAGACAGCGAAACAAAACTCTTAACCTGAAGGATAAAATGCATTGATTAAATAGCAAGGGTCATTGTGAAAAATAAGTTACCACCAAAGGGTAAAACAACTCTATCCTTAGAAACTCCATTAGCTACAGATAGGCTCTTAACTACACACTGTCTGCAGATATATTAGTCTTTTTATCTATATTTTCTGTTGGATAGCTTCTATTTTCTTTTGAAAATATATTTTAAATGGGTTGGAATCCATTGATATGAGTTTTAATGATCACAGTGGGATCCGACTAAACTCTTTATGAATACTCAAAAAGATAAATGGCTGAATTTGCCAACACTTATTGCCAAAAATTTCATAAAGATCTTGGGAATTGCTTTGCATTTCTGTCATATAGGCCTACGATTTTTTTTTAAATTTATTCAATTGGAAGTTCGATTAGTAATAATTAAACAGGATTTTAATAAGTCCATGGACTCAAAGTTCTCGCTTTGCAAAATCAGTTAATAATCTGTGGTTCGCATTTACATTTGTACATGCTAGAGCGGTAATTTAAAAAGGCCAATTTGCAATTTTTGTAAACATATACAGCTTTGTGTATATCCGTTTAAATAATTAAGGCACAAAATCATCTACTAACTATTTTGATACGTACATAATAAACTATAATGATGTCGAAAAATTAGTATGGCAACAAACAAGAGATGCCAATGAGCGGATTAAATAAACTGTTAAAGAGCAGAGAGAAAACCTTTTTAGTTGATGAAATTTCCTTAATTGGCAATGCATGCTCAGAGATATATGGGGAAATAATTATATAATAAATACATGTTTCTAAGTATGAAAAAATATGTTTCTAATTTTTGTTCTTAAATAGTTAAATTACTATTGATCCCTACTAGTATCCAAATTCATTTTTCTTCCAAACTATTAAACATTAGAAAGCCAGCTATATTACAAATAACATTGCAAGCCTGTGTCTACAACCGAAGCATGGTTTCATATTATTTTTGACTCGATTTTTACTCTAAAATTGTGAATATCCCAGGGGCCGGACCCAACCAGGGCTTTGCCCCTGCACCCTCAACAGGACGTTTCCATCTTGCACCTCAACATGGGTTCTTACGCAGACCTCACGCCGCAAAGCTCGCGCTTCCCCAACCTGCGTCCCCTTATATTTCAAAATGGATCTACGTTACTGCTATCTAGATCGAAGTCATATTCTACAAATGCTAAAGGTGAATTATGCCCATTAATAGCGAGGGCGTCTTTTTCCGATTGTTTTCTTCTTCAAATACACAGTGACCCGTTTTGCAGTGACCTGTGTTTCCTGCAGTGATAACATTTTATTAGTTTTTAATAATGTTAGAGATTGGTTTTTAATAATGTAAGAGATTGTTTTTTTAGCTCTCCACTTTGGTCAAAAATCTTTTCCGAATATCTTAGTCTCTTTTCGGTCTAGTTCTTTTTTTAATGTATTCTGCCTTATGCAAGTTAGTGAGAGAGAGAGAGAGTTGAACACACAATTACAATGACGGGGTCGTCGCCTGCGTATTCGGTTATGATAGTACAAATGCTATCACGAAATGCTTAATACGACCCGGACGAGAACACAGGTACGACGCACGGACAGACATAACATCGGCAACCAAGTCAATGTCCACGGCCTTTGATAACCAGTTGTGGTGCACTGGCGTGTCTACCCACCCCAGGATTGAACCCGGGGCCTATTTGCCTATGCAAGTTAGTTTTAATTACATCGTATTTATCGTACGCACTGATGCAATTCAATATGACTGCGTTTTTCCTTTTGGTGATGGTGTTACTGCGAGTACAAGTTGAGTGTTCCTGTCCTAGAACATGCGAGTGTACAACGTATGAAGATATGATGATCCAAGAGAATTGTATCATTGACTACAAAGTATGAAGATAGGATGATCCTTAAGGATTGTATCACTGACTGCAGCAATAAAGGATTCATCCAGATACCAGATTTTGGAAGGATTAATTTTAAAATTTCTTCACACAATTAATTTGTCATATAATGAGATAACTTCGGCAGGTTCATCTTCTTTCAATGTTTTCAGAGGAATTTTTTAAAACATTGTTGACCTGAGTGCGAATCATATAAATCAGTTTTCAGGAACTTTTAATGGCTTACAGGGATTAAGTTATGAAAAATTGAACCACTCTGGCAATCTTTTTACGGAATTTCACCACAAAATATTGTCCAAGAGACAGCTGTCGGATCTATTTACGTAATCGATTGATCACATATTAAGTTTAATGAGCTTCCAGCAAATACATTCGAGGTGAACCAAGACCTTACTCTGCCCGGTGTACAACTTATCGTGCATGACAATGGATCGCGCGAATAGACAACGTTTTTGACTTCAATAAACTTACAACTTCACCCATTTTAGATATAAGAAATAACAAAATAGATTCGTTTAACCTGGAAAGTGATATAGATATAATAATTTGCTGATTTTTATATATCGGGTAATCCTTGGCACTGTGACTGTAATTTGCGATGGATCCTACACCCTAATAGAGACCTAGTTAACAAAACTGCGAAGAGAGATGAATTTCCAGTATGCTCAACTCCATCTTCTATTACAGGGCAATATATGTTTAAACTTTCGCCAAGTGACTAATGCATGTATTCCATTTCAAGTTGAAGACAACACTGCTATCAGTATTGAAGATGAGAGTCAATTTATTTTAACGTACCCGGTCAACGCTAATTCAGAGAATCCGCTTATTACGTGGTATATTTGGTTGCCTAGAGAAGATTAAACATAAACTATTCTGTACATCTTCGAATCAGAAAATGTTTCGTTTTCTAACGTCAATACTAAACCAAGAGGAGCCTACCAGTGCGCTGCAAGTAATAATGCAGCCTATCTCTAACCATTGACGTGTCTTATAACGGAGAACGTGGAATTGACCCTCCTGCTATCTAGATATGAAAATGACAACACCCACGGGAGGCGGAGGAAAGAAGGCGGGATGTCCTACGGAAGACACTGGGTATCCTTTCTGCGTAATTGGCTTTAATGATTAGGCCAAGTTGACATCATAAGTGATATCGCTGAAATCATCACACTGTTAACTTCAACTATTTTTGTTATTGATGATGATGATGATTACAAACTTTTGGATCATATTTTACTGCTCCCATTCATAGAACATTCGACTGAAAAAACAATAAGTAAACATAAGGCAATTCATGTTTTCTCATGACCAGATTGGGGTGATTGGTGATATGGGGTGGTAATTATCGGGAAATATATACTTGATGATCTGATTTTGTCGAAGCGCGAAAAGTCGCAATGAAACTACAACGCTATGGGGGATAAGTCATCACCAAATTTGGGCGATATTTTACCTTATAAATTTATTTCGTTGTCTGATTAGCCTAAGCATATTCATAAATATGTTTTTCGAAATTGAGAGAAAGACATCTATTACAAAATATTCACATTTTCTTTTTTCCATTCGTGTCAAATTTTCTACAACTATTTGAAATTCGTTTACACATGTGTGCATTGGACGAGATAACGACCAGTGGCGTAAGGTTGGCGGCGGGGGATCCGATGCTGGGCCAAAAAAAGGCCCCTTATTCATGTATTCGTAGGGCCCCATTGGCCCTTCTTGTTACTGAAAACTCATTGAGGCCGGATCCCTTTGGATCAGGTACCGGCCGGTTACACCGGCGGTCCGGCGCTACTGTATATCTCCTGAGAACTCATATTATACTTACGCCACTGATGGCGGCCCCATTTTATTAGCCCGGAAATTCTCAATCTGTTAATTTTTAATGATATGAGCAATTTCTAAAAAGGAGGTTTCTGCCGGACTGCATATAAATCAGAATAATAGATATTTGAAAAGGTCCAAGGGATTTAAAGTGAGAGAGTAAAAATATAACAATTTTCACTTGTTCAGACATCGAATTTTCTGCTGAAATACAAGCTTAAACACACTGCACCGCAATAACACTGGGTTTTCTTAAATTAATGAGTTTTTTTAATATTTCTAATAAACAAAAGTTGAAAATTATTTTTACATTTTATTGCACCTAAACATTTCAGTACACTCAGTTCTGGAAAAAAATGTTTATATATATATCAATGAATAAAGCAGACTACCATTTTTACACACAATTGCGAACAGCGCCATTGAACGGTTGACCAAGTAAGCTGGCGGAAGTAAATCTTATCCTATTTTTTGTGTTTTCATGAGTTCTGAGTGCCAAAATATTCTTGATGATCTGATTTTTCTTGTCTTATTCGCTGGAATCACTTGGACTATCACAAGCTGACAAGTCTCTGTATGATCTGACGCCACATAACACGTTATTATTTGCAGATTTGCGCCACTCTCTCGGCAATGATTAACGACTATGATATTAAAAGAGCTCTCGGCCGAAAAGTGAGGGCATATTTTCATGAGTCTCTCATTTAATCGAATACCTGTGTAGTACGGAATATCATAAACATAACTAAATCCCGACGCGAGTGCTTGGAATTTGTACGTGTTTTCCCATTGACTTTTTGGAATTTGTTCGCTTGCGCGCGATTGCTGATTTTTTTGTGTAAAAAGCAGACCGTGTGATGCGACTTATATTGGTTAAAATCTACATAAATTAGCCACAGATATGAAATATATCTTTGAAATTAGCAAAAACTAACGGCCTTAGAGCTCCTTTAATGATAATTCGTTTGCAATCAATGGCTCACTTTGGTTTGGAAATAAATAAAACAAATATATATATATATATATATATATATATATATATATATATATATATATATATATATATATATATATATATATATATATATATATATATATATATATATATATATATATATATATATATATATATATATATATATATATATATATATATATATATATATATATATATATATATATATATATATATATATATATATATATATATATAATATATATATATATATATATATATATATATATATATATATATATATATATATAATATATATATATATATATATAATATATATATATATATATATATATATATATAAATATATATATAATATATATGTATATATATATAATATATATATATATATATATATATATATATATATATATATATATATATATATATATATATATATATATATATATATATATATATATATATATATATATATATATATATATATATCTATATATATATATATATATATATATATATATATATATATATATATATATTATATATATATATATATATATATATATATATATATATATATATATATATATATATATATATATATATATATATATATATATATATATATATATATATATATATATATATCTAGTCTATATGAGAGCATTTGATCTCATGGCTTTTTTACCACACAAACTGGAAGTCGTGGCCCCACTCATCAAAGTAGCTCAAAGCTTAGCACCCCCCCCCCTTCCACCCCAGGTTTTAAACCCTTTTGGTTAGTCCATTATATATATATATATATGTAACCAAACAATTTTGACTGCTTATTTTCTTAAAAAGTAAAGAAATTTCCCGAAAATGTTCTTAAAACAAAGAAAATTGTCCGGAAATGAAAGAATTTACCCAAAAAAAAAATTCCCAAAATGAGTAAAATTTTCTGATAATTAAAAGAAATTATCCCGAAAATCCGAAGAAAAAAAATTCCGAAAATGAAAGACAATTTCAGAGGGGTGAGGGAATATTACGAGTCGAAATTTATAAAATAAATTTTTTAAAAGGCACTGTTTGATCGCCTGCTGTCCAGTTTGACAATGGATTTTACGTGTTCACCTTGCAAGCAGCCAAGCTGAAACACGCTCATTGGCAGTACATCTTTCTTCTTGCTTTTTTTCCCTGAATCTGCTCCCGGTTTTGCTTCCGGCTAAAGAGGGACTTTTGTCCCAAGAAAATTGCTTCACTCGTCATCAGTAAATGTGATCCATAAGAGTGACGTCACTTTCGTAGCGGATATTGATTAACTTGTCAGTATTTGTGTAAATATTTTGATAAATAAGAAACGTATATATTCATCTCCACTTTAACACGATAACTGGCCTTTAATACGAAATCTCTCCCATCAGCCCGTAACTTATTCTGAATTGCTTTCCGATGAAGACACAGGCTGAAATGCTGACGACGATGATGCGTGTATTGGCACCTTCGGGCTGATTTCTATTGGCTGGAATGATTCTGGCAACGTTAAGGCACTGTACAATGGATGATAAGGATGAGCTAATGCAGACGGTAGATGGGCAGCTGTTTCAAAGACCTTTTTGTGGCGGCGCCATTTTGCTCTTCGGTTGGAAAACCAAACCTGTAGAGGGAGAAGCAAAGTACGTTATATATATATATATTGTCATTTTTTATATATATTTTGTTATATATATATATATATATATATATTTTTTCCTATTTTGTTTATATATATATATATATATATATATATATATATATATATATATATATATATATATATATATATATATATATATATATATATATATATATATATATATATATATATATATCTATATATATATATATATATATATATATATATATATAGATATAGAGAGAGAGATATAGATGCATATGTTATAACGTTTTAACAATCTCAGTAACAGAATTTGACATAGTAAAGATAATTGGAATCGATACAACTATCAAAACTGTCGATCTGTTATCAACAGCGGGAAAGAACGACATGCATCATGCTTTTCCCACTATCTGACTATGCACCCACTGACGCTCAGTATGTATTTACTACTTTCCTTGTTAAGCGGAAAAAGGCACGGTTACCAGATATTACAATTCATTTCCTTAAAATAGTTAAGGGCGTATACCTACAGAACTTGGGTAATTTTTCGAATAGGAAATCTGAACTTGATCGATTTTCCTGATTCATGAACTCCCATTTTACTCAGTTTTGATGTACAATTCTCACGCAAATACTGGGAAAAATAGGAAAATCCGAACGGCGATCATTAAAACGCTGTTCTTTTTTCTCGAAATTTCTTACCGCGGGAAAAAATTTCCCTGCCCGTTTTACAAAATTTGTAGGTCACCCACTTATCAGTTTATACAGTTGTGCAGTTGTATGATGACACGAGCCATGCACGAAATATGAGGGTAAAAGAATAGGAGTAATATAGCATAGCAATTATGTAGACATATCACGGTCCGTGCTTTGTTCTTGCAATACTTCCGCGCAATTGGGGATTCAAAATAAATTCAAAGATAAACAGTCCGGAAGCATGCCTATTAATAGGAACATTTATAACACACGAGAATATTGAAGTCATGAAGCTATATTGTTCAGATGTTGCGATAAAATGTCATAGTTTCTTATTCATGTACTTGAAATATTAAAAATCATTGTGTTGAAAAACATTTAAATTTTCAAAATGGCCGTTTCGCGCCTAAAAGCCTAGCTCTATTGTCTATTTTAACTAATATTTCGAATACAGTAAAAAAGTTGTAGCCATGACAATAATGAATATATTTTCATAAGTTTCAAGTTTCCCCTAGCAAAGATATTTTTCCCAGACGTATTTCAAGTTTGAAAAATGTAACATTGCATAAGGCTTTAAGGTTAGGATAGCAAAGGATCATGGAAAATATCACAGAATGGCGGCTTCCTTGTAGCAAAATGTTCCCATTAATAGGAATTTATATTCCCATTGATAGGCATGCTACCGGACTGATAAATATGAAAGACAAAATCACACAATATACATAATGACATACCTACATGTGTTTACAGGATGGCAGAATAAGGAGAGCTGTCTATATTAATCGACTAAACTGCTCAACAGCTTAAAGAAAATGTATTTAACTTGTCTGCTTGTGGGGCATTTTCATCTGCAAAAGGAGGTGGGGCACGTCTCAGTTCCACTTCCTCTATTTAAATGATATGTATAGCAGACAAGAAATTGAAAGATTCAGATTGACAACTGCCTTTAAAAACATGATTTTGATCTGACCATGAAGAAATTTTGGACTTAAAGCCTGGAAAGAGAAAGTTGTTTTAATAAGAATTTTGAATATACCCCACCTTCCCGCCTACCGAAATTTTTGCACGTTTTCTTCATATAATACACAAAAGTTTAATTTGAATGGGGAAGTCTTTCATTTATCCTCCATTTGGCCCAACTGGGAAGCTGACATGACGCCGGGTATTCAGAAACTTTAAGGTAAAATTCTATCTCACCCAGCCTGCCAGCAGGGGTGTAGCCAGCTTTTCGGATTGGGGTCACCGACTCACCGAGGGAAATATATGAACCTTTCAGCATATTTTCTTGGGATATGAAGGGGGGTGGGGGGGGGGGGGGGAAGGGGGAATAAAAAGTCTCATTTTTGTCCCATTTATTTTCACGATTGTGGGAAGTTTTTTTTTGTTTGTTAACAAAGAAGAATAGACAATTAAATTGTTTAAGGCACGACCGTACGGCGCAGTACATACACACCGCGCTCGCAGAGCAGTGACCTGTCACCTGCATGTACACGTACTGCATGTTGTATGTTACACATACGCAGGCGCTACGTTGGTGTATACGATGTACTGCTACATTTTACGGCTAAGGTGGTCAATTCAAATGAATATGATTGGGGAAACTAAAATCGGACCCGAGATTAGACCGAGGTATTATAAATCATAATCGAAAATATCGGAAGAACAAGCGTCGAAAAGGTTTATATATTTCACAGAGGGTACAAATAAGCCTAATGAGGGGTTTTCTTTCATGAAAAGTGAGGGGCGGAAACATTCCCCCCACATTTTTACTGGGGAAAATGCCCCCCCCCTCCTCCCTCCCTCCGATTCCTACGCCCTTGAACTATTATCATTCTACATTATCTCGGTATCTTACCCCTGGCTACACCCATGCCCAGGGCCTAGCTCCACCATCTGCCTTTAAAAAGAAATAAAGAAGAAAATGAGCCTTTTGCGCAGGCTCGTACCTGTACCCTTGCTTCCGACAGCCTGGTTTGTGCCGCTAAATGCTCCCTTACGCTGACGCATGGGTAATGGCTCCGTTGAAATTCGCGTTCTAGCATCGCCAGTTGGTTTTGCGTGAAAGTTGTTCGGCTGCGTCTGAGTTTGTTTGTGAGCGCGTCCTGCGCTTCTAGGACGTAGTCGCTGCTGCTGGTGTCTGATGACGTCACAGGGATGTGAGGGCTCACTGGCATGACTGGTGATGAGTTATCTCTTTTATTGTGGGCTTTCTCAACGACGGAAGTACCTGAAATGCAGATAGAATACAAAGAGTTGGACGGTTTACGTCAGAAAAACAAATACTTGAATTGGGGAGAAGACATTCGAAGTGTATCCCCATTTAGATATGACTAGAGAAGAATAAAACTCATTAGGTTAGCGTTATGTCCAACAATATGTCAACAATAACACTCTCTCCCACACAGTAACAAAATGAAAACAATTATGTACCAGATTTGAAACTTAATATAGCACAGCAAGAAGATTTTCGCAAAGTGTTGGGGGCAACCCCTACATGACATGAACGATAAATGCATAATTAGTTCAATGGTGTACCCCAACACACTTTTCACTGACTGGCGTAAACAATGACGTCATTCTCACCAGCCAATGTGATGTTCGGATGCGCTGACATAGGAGGGTGTGGCCAAAGAACGCCTGGTCGTCTTGACTTGTGTTTCGCGGGAAGGGCATCCACGCCAAAGAGACCATACGTGAACGGAGAAACATACTGTACGGAAATGACAACAAAGTTGAAATGAACATTAAGAACTTTCGTCAAAAACAATATACACATTATAATTGTATTATAGGAGTGCATGTCAGTTGTAATCATGTCAGCTTATTCCTATTATAAATCTAAACGGAGTTTGGACAAGAAACTTCAACTTCAAATAAATAAGGCAAAACATTAAAAAGCAAAATGTTACCATGCGAAAACACCATGCATACAATACATGGACATTAAACAGCTGTTAACCTATTAGCGTGGTTAGACTGTTAAACAATTAAATGGTCATTTTTAACTGATCTCGACGATATTTTGCTGAAACTCCTTTCGTGGCTTTATTTGAGTGATTTAGATAAGGTACTTTGAATATGAACCAAACACATTATTTTGACACTCTATTATATAAGAGTTAGGAAAGAAATTAAAGAATCTCATAGATATTTGTTGCTCCAGCTGTGAATCACAATTATCATCAAAATTTAGCATTACTGTAAAACAAATGATCAGCTACATAGCTCACAAGTTTAATTTAAAGACTTTCGATTCCCTAAAATTGATTTGAAACCTTTTTACTCTTGGTGTAAGTCCCGTAGTCCCTAGATCTACCTTTACAATTTCGTCGTGTTGTGTTTGTTGAAGTTATAAACCATTGTCACAGAGATTAAACTTACCGAATTTGCAACAGGCCATCCTTCGGGGCATGCGCTCATGTACACTTGCTCCGTGACGCGTGCGTATTCTGCGGCCGCACGTTCAGCTGCACGGTTGCGCAGAATCCTGTTGATGAACTGACACTTGGTACAGATGTCGTGCCACAAATACCTGATAAAGAAAAACAATACCATCTACTGATCTATGAACTACAAGCTTAGTCTTCATTTAATGCGTGGGTCCACATTGGGGTTAGGCATATCTGTGTGTTCACGCGTTCATTCACGCGTGCACATGAAATGGTACCAGAGGGGTGGAAGGGGGGGAGGTATATGTGTGTTCACGCACGCATTCATTAGGACCTCAGTCTTTTGCAGTTTTGTTGCTAATTAACTTAAGTATGTCCTAGTTTATCTAGTTCACCCGACTCTCCACAATCAAAGAACGGGGTCGTTTTTTCAATCGGAGGAACTCTCTCGCGGGAATGAAATCGTAGAAATATCGGGTGGCTCCTACCACCCAGCCACTATAACTTCCGAAGTCCCACTTTGCAACGCAAAATGTTGCAGCAAATGACTCATACAGCTCAATAAACATTGTAATAAGGAATAAAACGTAATAAGGAATAAAATAAATAAATGGAAAAAGAAGCGAAGTATAAGTATGAATAATATACATATAAAACCGCAACCAACCTTCATTGATCAATTTCTCTCTAATTTCCCAAGCAAAGATGGTGGGGTTCTCACGCTTGTAGTTCTCAATCTTGTCTACGACTTGGGGCGTGGCTACCTTCGGTTTGCTGCCCCCTATTGAACCACCGCGTGTTGATCTCGACTCGAACGCTTTACCTATTATGAAAATTGACGGAAGAATGTATACAAATCATTCTTGTTCTTAGAAACTATAAAGACTATAATGATTGTGAGTTTTTGAAAAAATGTCGGCATTTGTTCATTATCTGATTATATTCAAACTGTATGCAAAATTTCATGTTATATAAAAGTTGATCTTAGGCTGCTATTGGAAAAGTTGGAAGAAATAAAACGAAGGAAGGATTGCGGTGGGTTGAAATTTTGCCCTTGGACGAAAAAAAAAAAATTGTTAATTGTAAATTATAATAAGAAATGTTTTCTTTGAAAAGGAGCTTGAAGCAAAATTGGTACATTTGCCAAAATATGTCAGAAAAATTGAGGAATGATAATTTATCCCAAGGAATACAAAAATTGGATCAAAGGATTATGGCTGCTTTGCAACATCCTTTTTAGGATTAAAAAAAGGCACTTCGCGACTCTCGAAATAAAAATGGAGTAAAATGTAATCGCCAAAATGAAGAGAAAATATACAAAGGGTGCAAAACTTTAGTTGGAGCCAGGCACTAGGAGAAGGGGTGTGTGGGTGTCGGGGAAGCTGGAGGCTTTTGCAACTTACAGTCTTCTACAATTATCGACAGTCGTCAAGAAAAAATATTTTAGAGTGATAAATGATATAAATAAAAATGTAAAATGTACGAACCCATGATATTTTTCATGCAAGAGTACGGCAGAATGACTTGCTGCGGGAGTGAGCATTGGGAGCTTAACCCATAAGCTCCGATTAGTGAGTGACGTATGTCACGATGGACGTTCAACGAAGAGATGTTTTTCAACGAAGAAAATACTGTAATATTAAAAGAAATATAATCATCAATGCGATCATAAAGACGGAGGCAATACGGAGAGAGAGAGTTGAACACACAATTACAATGACGGGGTCGTCGCCTGCGTATTCGGCTATGATAGTACAAATGCTATCACGAAACGCTTTAACCCGGACGAGAACACAGGTACGACGTACGGACAGACATAACATCGACAACCAAGTCAATGTCCACGGCCTTGGATAACGTTGTTGCAAATAACAAGTAGTTTAAATAGCCCTCGGTAGCCTCTCTTGGCGTGGTTGAAAATCCGCTTCGTGAAGACGAAATTACACTCCAAAGGTACTTATGAAAGTGTCGTATTTAGTCATTATGGTCATTCAGCGTTGCAATTTCTAGAGGACATGCAGACATGATGACATGTAAAAGAAATTTTTCCGAACAGCATAGAAAATTGCCCGAAAAGTATAAAAATTCCGAAAATGAATAAAATTTTCCGGGGGAAACATGGGAGGATTTCACTTTGATTGTATTCTTTTTTCTGGTCAGCATGGTTGGGAGGTCAACTTGGGAAATTCGGTAAAATCATTGAAATTTTGATAAAATTTGGCATCATGTCCTGAAAATTGCAGGAGATTTTCGATTAGCAGCAACGTTTAACTCTTTAATGGAAAATAACACGATTTGCGCGCTTCTTAGCCTTATGACTGTAGAAGCGATTTCGGTCTTAAGAACGCCAACACGCACGATAATCACCATTTTGATAAATCAAATTGGCAACTCGGCTTCAAATTGCCTGCCATCGTATGAATCTTAAGCATGTTAAGCTTTACCGACCTGATACCAGATTTACTGACAAATCTCAAATTTTACCGACGAGTTTAAAAAATTCGGCGGGGGCTGGGGATGACACCCCCACACCCCCTCGCCATTTACGCCCTCACCCTTGGCCACATTTCAGTAATTCATTTGGTTGCTCAAGCTGGACAATCCACCACTGCGAGTGGTAGGCTATCAACCTGTCAACTGCAAGTGTAGGGAATGACAGAGCAGTCGCAAAATTTAACAGTTTAATGCGTGTTTAATTTGATCAAATTGCCGCCACATATACTGTTTACGGCAGTGCGATAAAGGGCACACAAGGGATCTACACCAGTAGTCCGGCAACGTGCCTATTGATAGAAACATAAATGTTCCTATTAATGGGAACATTTTGATAGATGGAAGCCGCCATTTTGTGATATTTCCCATGATCCTTTGCTATTCAACGTTAAAGCCTTATGCAATGTTACATTTTTCAAATTTGAAATACGTCTGGGAAAAATATCTTTGCTAGGGGAAACTTGAAACTTATGAAAATACCTTCATTAATGTCATAGCTACAACTTTTCCACTCCCATTTGATATATACATCACACCGTTTTCGAAATATTACAAATAATAGACAATAGAGCTAGGTTTTTAAATGTTTTCAAACCAATGATTTTTATTTTTTTAAGTACATAAATTAAAAACTTTGCCATTTCATTGCAACATCTGAACAATGCCGGCTGCGTGACTTCAATTTTCTCGTGTGTTATACATGTCCTAATAATAGGCACGCTTCCGGACTGACCAAGAGATGTAAATATATGACCACGCTTAGCCTGTTAGCTGGATACTATATATTAACAACTTGAAATTATTTGAACTCTAATGAAAATAAAAACACATAACAAAAATATTTGTTTGTAAAATAAAATTGAAGCTGCTATAAATCTTGAAAACTCTGTCTTTCTCTTTCCGATTAATGATTTTGTGCGAAGTGGACTAAAACCATTATACAAATCAGGGACGTAGCCAGAAATTTGAAAGTATGTGCAAAAATAATTGCACCAGACCCAATGAGATTATCTAATCAAACACTTACGGTACTAATTTTGGAGGAGTGAGAGGCGGTGAGCTCTCTTTGCCCGAAAAAAAAAAAAAAAAAAAATTTTAGGAATTCTTTCGGTAAATTGACTGATTTTTGGGAAAATTGACTGATTCTTCGGAAAATTGGCTGAACTTTTCGGAACAATTTAACCAAATTGTTCAGATAATTTGCAATAACAGAAGCTCAGAAGTCCATACATGCCATCATTAAACAGCTATATCTATTCACTACGCCGCCCAAAACATTGATATTTAGCATGACTTCTGACCCCCAAAGTGTGTGTGAGAGGGGGGGTGATGAAGGGGGGGGGGAAACATGTACTGAATATACTGAATTCTAAAAATTCTGCTCAAAATTGAGGGGACATGTCCCCCTGTCGATTTGGAATAAAATGTACTCCGCCAAACTTTAATTGCGATATATGGCCTTTAAATTAAAACAGATCAGCCTTAAACCCGAAACGAATAATTATAACCGAAAAATTGTTTAATTCAAAATGTTATCAACCAAACAAGTCTTATATTTTCCAAAAGTTTCGTAGAGAATATTTCATTTCAATAATTTCTATAATGGTGTCAATCACCATTCTATCTAAAATGCTGCTAACTTTTATGGTACTGTAACAAAATAATAATCATGGTATTACGTCTATAAGAAGGAACAAGGGGAAGGGGTACTGAAAGTGTAAGGGTGGGGTTCAGAAGATGACAAATATCGAAAATGGGGCAAAATTGATGGACTTGATTGGGCAGACACTTTGTACTTTGTATGTTATGATCAAATCCTCAAAGAGGATAAACAAGCGTGAAAAAACAGTGTAGTTCTTAGATTATAATTTCGGCAAGGCTATCACATTTCTAACGAAACTTTAAACAATTATCCTATGCTTGATTTTCTAAAGAGAGAACGTTAGAGCAAAGTAACAACTTACCGTTTGGGTCCATTTTTGGTTCACGCTCAGAATTCAACCAAGTTTTCAAAGATATTCTTTTCAACTTCGCAACAAGTGTCATCTGAATATGATTTTATCCCTTGCATTGCTATTTTTATACCCTCTGAAAAGAAAGAACATTCCCGTCATCCTGTGTTAATTAACTTCACTCTTGCAACCTTATCAAAACATAGTTAACAATCATGACAATGATGTTACCCATTCCACGACATTTAGTATTCATTGTTCAATACACGCTTGTTAATCCATCCAAATTTAACTCTTATTTTGCTTTAGCACTGAAGCACGCTCAAATTTTCAATTGACTTCAGCATTTTGTATCTGTTACAAAGATCGGTTCGACAATGCCCCGTGCTGATGAGTGGTTAATTAGGAAGTTTTTCATTTGCGGCTTATTATTTTCATTCGAGCTTAAAAATCTGGATTAATTATATATCTTTTTTACGTGAATCAAATCATTCGGAAAATAATCGATATAAGTGATGTGAAAATGTGAAATAAGTCATTTGTTAAGTTTTTCGTCATAAACAGTTGGAAGTAGAGTAATTAAATCTTCAAGTCAAAACAAGTGGAAGACAAAGTAAAACAAAACGACATTTATCTATAAAACATGTAATTAACTTTTGCGTATGAGGGTGACATAGACAAGATAGTGAATCCCATTTAATTACGATTTCTCTCAGCTTGGCAAAGTGCATGATGGGAATTTTCCTGCGTGGCGACCAGCTGATAATAACATTCAGAAGTTGTAATGAATGGATATATTTGTATGTCGATTATGTCAACAGCGACGTATTAGGCCTAGCTGTGCCAGTGGGGATAATACATATTCGTAATCATGTTAGCACCTTTACAATGTTCGTGACCGCAAATTCAAAAAATGAAATTGACCCAAAAGGTCATCACCAATTTTTGGACAGATTTCTTTCAAATTGATATGAAATTGATATTCTTTGTTTTTTTCTCGAAAAGTACAGTCAGCAAGTGTGCATAAATTTTGTGTAAACGAAAACAAAACCGGATTTTATATTGATTCATTATTATTTTATTTTTTGAAGGGAGGGGGGAGGGGTGGCTGCACAAAAAATGGGAGAAATGCAAATTTGGGAAGCTTCTTTTACTTTAAGCTTACCATAACCCCCTAAATTTTGGAAAATGTTAACGAGGGGCAAAGAACTCCTGGGCGCGGCTAGCGTACTTGTATTTACATAATTTTCCCAGAACTCTCACCAACATATTTATTTCCATCTACACTTAAAGGATTAGTTTAGTGGTTAAACAAATTTATCTGATATGGACAGATGAAAGTGGACTTAAATTAAGCATTATTCAAGTTTTATGTCTTATCTGTGTAGAAATGACTGGTGTAAGAAGTCTACTGTCAGACTATGAAGAGTTGGCGTCTAAATCCTCACTTTATAGCAATTCTTGAATATATATATGTATATATATATATATATATATATATATATATATATATATATATATATATATATATATATATATATATATATATATATATATATATATATATATATATATATATATAATATATATATATATATATATATATATATATATATATATATATATATATATATATATATATATATATATATATATATATATATATATATATATATATATATATATATATATATATATATATATATATATATATATATATATATATATATATATATATATATATATATATATATATATATATATATATATATATATATATATATATATATATATATATATATATATATATATATATATATATATATATATATATATATATATATATATATATATATATATATATATATATATATATATATATATATATATATATATATATATATATATATATATATATATATATATATATATATATATATATATATATATATATATATATATATATATATATATATATATATATATATATATATATATATATATATATATATATATATATATATATATATATATATATATATATATATATATATATATATATATATATATATATATATATATATATATATATATATATATATATATATATATATATATATATATATATATATATATATATATATATATATATATATATATATATATATATATATATATATATATATATATATATATATATATATATATATCAAATAATTTATATATGTTTTTTTACTATTTGAATTATTTCTATTCAAACTTTCTTCAGGTGATGATTATAATTACCCCTATATGTTTTACAGTTTTTCTATCTTTGCCTAACATACCCAATGGTTTTTAAACCAAAATTGCAGGACCAAATGTGATATAATACATTAAGACTTTGAAGAATCTGGGCATGTGACATCACAACTTGATTTCAGTCGTTTTTACACAAATGATTAACTTATTAACGAAGATAAGATTTTTGAATGCTTACTGCACCACATTGCTTCTTTGAAGTCATTTTTTATGTAGGATGAACTTGCTTGACTACTGAACTAACTTCCTTTAAAAGTTTGACATCGAAACTATGTTGCTAATAATTTACTGTTTCGACTTACTTTTTTTATTTTGCGCTTTTTAATATTTCCTGGCAAAAGTGGACAATTTTTGACTCTGGTCCTCCTATATCAATTCAATTGACAATGACCAACTTTATTACCAGACAGCCAAAGTCGCAAAGATTTCGAAGAGAAGGTTTACACAGCTATCAGGGGCGTAGAAAAGGTGACCTTTTGGGGGAGGGGGGAAAATCCGGTGAAAAGTGAAAAAACTGCGTTGGTAAATTAAGTTTTCATCAAAAGTTGCTGCTAATCTGGAAATCCCCTTCAATTTCCGGGGGATTTCCTTCAGTTTCGGAAAATTTTCATCATTTCCAGAATATTTCGTTCATTTTCTAAAAATTTTGTTTAATTTGGGGAATTTTTGGATTTTGCATCGCCTCTGATAGCTATAGTTGCAGCCATTGGCTTCCAGCTTTTTAAAAGCACAGGTACAATCATGATCCTCCGTAGCCAGGTAGCGCAAAACGCAAATTCAATTTTGAAAAAAAAAAGGGGGAAAAAAGCCAAATTTTGCTTAGAAAGGAAAAAAAACTGATTATTGATTACTTGATAAATAAAAAAATCACTCTTGTTATGAGAAATCAAAAAATCTAGAAATAACTTTTAATTTTTTTTTGGAAAATTATATGTAAGGCTATCTCTTAGCCTATTCTATTTAAAGAGGGTCGATTGTTTATTTTGCCTTTGGAAAAATATCCCCTCATGAGTCAACATGGAATTTCCGAAATTTTAAAACAAAGTTTATAAGTTTTGCCGAATCAATATCCCAACATTTGTATAACAACTTCGCTTCCTCTTTTTCTCGGTCAACAGACATAACGAACGGATTATGTCTCTTACGGCTGACTAGAAAATAAAGACGATATAATTTGATCAACACTCTTGTATAGAAAGTAATCTATGCGCTCTTTACGGAAATTTTCGTCAAAAAGACCCGAAAGGAGTCGGCAGTGGTTTGTCGATCGATCCCCGATAGCAAGCGGCGTGCGCCTGGTCTCGCAGCATATTAGTAAACAACACGTGTACTACAATGGTATAAGCGTGTTAAACTTCCGTTGCTTGCACTTTTGTCGTACAATTTACGGATGGATGAGCTGGCGATGAGCTGGCTCTATGAAAAAGTTGACCTTTGAAATGATAATATTTCATAAAAATACTGATTAATGTAAACGTTACGAAATCGGTCCTCAATTGAAGTTATTAGAGCGTTTCCCCTAATGCTCGTACGTAAACAGATAAAACACGTCCTTCATTATTTCTTAAGATTTATTAATCATGCATGATATGATTCATCAAAGCTCGCTGTAAATCTCAGCAGCTGGATTGGTAGCTAAAAATACTCAGCATCCAGTGGCGTTATCACCGTGGGGGAAAGGGGACCGGATTCCTTTTTGGACCTTAATTGTATAAAGGTCACGGAGTACCCCCCCTCCCCCTTCCCCTTCCTTCCCACACCTACATTTTGGAGGCTGTCTACGCCATTGTTTGAAAAAGCTGACGATCACCTAATAATTTTGTTGGAGAGGACGAATATTAACAATTGATACCATCATAAACAAAATTTCTCATAACTTCGGACCCTGGCAGAGAATATAAACTGGTCTGAATTTCTCTGAAGAAAAAAAAGAAAGAAGAGCACACAATAATATCCCTATATGGGGGAGAAGGGGGGAAGGGGGTTGACAATAGTTATGTGTCAATAATAGTTAATAACAATAACTTTAAGGGATTTTGAGCTTATGTGAGGCTAGCCCAAAATCCCGTTTTTCGTTCGGATTTCGCTCGGCGAGCAATCCGAATGATTTTAGCATATATAATAACATTGGCTCGGGAAATACCACCGAATAACCAGTCCGGTAGAATGCCTATTAATGGGAACATAAATGTTCCTATTAATGGGAACATTTTGCTAAATGGAAGCCGCCATTTTGTGATAATTTCCATGATGTTTTGCTATCCTAACGTTAGAGCCTTATAATAATAAAAATAATAATAATAAAAATAATAATGATAATAATAATAATAATAATGATAATAATGATAATAATAATGTATACTTGATAAAGCGCCGGTATCCGCCAAAGGGCGCTCATGGCGCTTTGCAAAAAAAAAAACAAGCCAGTTAAACACTTCAAAATCATCCCAGGCTGGAATAAACATACAACAGTACAACATTAACATGAAAGGTTTTTGGAAAATAATGTTTTTAAACCAGTTTTGAAACTGTCCAGGTAACTAGCGGATGTTTGTGGGAGACCATTCCACACTTTGGCCGCTGCGACATAAAATGATCTTGATCCCCACTGGTTTCTCGCGACTCTTTCCTGAAGACGATGAACGCAAGTTCTCACGTGCTGGAACATACAGGTCAACGAGTTCACACAGGTAAGATGGCGCAGAGCCATGTACAATTTTGTAAACAAACAAGGCTACTTTTAATACAATACGTTGTTTAAGTGGTTACCAATAAAGTTTACACAAAACTGGTGTAATATGAGCAGAGGGCTTATTGAAAGTTATTAGTCTTGCCTCAATATTCTAAATTCTTTGAAGCCGGTTCAGCTGTGTTTTTGTGATGCCATACAACAGGGAATTTCCGATATCTACCTTTAAAGTAATAAAGGAATGTACTAATATTTCAGCAGTCTGCAATGTTACATTTTTCAAAATTGAAATACGTCTGGGAAAAATATCTTTGCTAGGGGAAACTAAAAACTTATGAAAATACCTTCATTACTGTCATGGCTACAATTTTTACACTCCCATTTGATATGCTCACGGCGCCGTTTTTGAAATATTAGATAAAATAGACAAAATGGACAATAAAGCTAGGCTTATAGGCGCGAAACGGCCATTTTGAAAATTCAAATGTTTTTCAACACAAAGATTTTTAATAATTCAAGTACATAAAGTAGAAACTATGACATTTTTTTGCAACATCTGAACAATATGGCTGCATGACTTCAATATTCTCGTGTGTTATACATATTCCTATTAATAGGCATGCTTCTGGACTAATAACTCCGATTGAAATAAAACTATGTTTTCATTGGCTGGAGCACTAAAATACCGTCTGGCACATATGCTAATCGAGCTTGATCTGTTGATATCCCGTTTGGCAGTTTGGGATTTGTCTCACACTATTGCTAATTGGGGTAAAGCTTTCGTAATTGATAACTCGTTTGAGCTATAACTTGTGTTTAAAAACTAAAACTTTACAAGAACACCTGTCGTGGCTTTTTTTGTTTTGTATGGATGATAAAGAAAGCAGTGACGTGTCAAAGGGGGCTATTGGGGGCTTAGCCTTCCCATCACCTCCCAAAATTCTGTCGAAGTCATCAATATAATTAACTGAAATATCAAATAAACCATGTCTTGCATTTTTTGCAATCGTATCGACTGAGTTATAGTTAATTTTGGACCAAACATTTTACAGTTTGCACCAAAAATCCTCTCATTTTGGCCCCCAATTCTTCCATATTGACCCAAAATCTGCACTTTTAGATAAAAATATCCAGGCTTTTATCGAAAATTTCAATTTTTGACCAAAATTTTCAAGAGCCACAATCTACAGCGTAGAACCAAAAACCGTTGGATACATCGGTGAACTTATCAGGGCCATGCGCACATGGGAGCCATTATCAATTTTCAAAGTAATACAATTTTAAAATAGGCTTTTATGTTTTTGCCCACTGCACGCTAATTGGGAAAAATTATGGGAAATTTTCGGGCATTCATCTTGAATTTACAGGAATGTTTTTTTATTTCCAGGAAATTTTCTTAATTTTCATTAATTTTCTTTATTTTGAGAATATTTCCATCAATTTCTGCGAAATCTCCGTCAATTTTCGGGAAATCTCCTTCATTTCCGAGAAATTTCCTGCATGTTCCTGAAATCTCCTTCAATTTCTAGGAATTTTTCTCACTTTCCAGGAAAGTTCTTTACTTTTCAAGAAAGCAATGTCAATTTTGAGAAATTTTCTTGAACTGTTGCCAAAATCGTTCAAAGTTTCAATTTTATGTTTAATAATTTCACAATTTGTCATCAAAGTAAAAGCATACATGCAACGGGAAACCCCTTTAGGGAGTGGCCTCTAACTTCCTACGCACCTCTGTCAGTCTGTCCTCCCTAATCTAAAACCAGCCCTGGGTCAGTTCCTCAAAAACGAAAAGCAAAGAAAGATAACAAGGTGATGTAGGTATTGATTAATTTATCATAAAATAGAATAGATACAATAAATAAAGACGTCATAAATAATAGATTGGCCCCTGCTAAAAACAAGAAGAACGAACACCTGCTTCCATATGCTATGTAAAATCAATAACAATCATCGCCATTGATAATGATAACCTAATCCCAAACGTAATAATCAAATACAATAAACGATCATGATATCTGAATTTCCACGTTCCCTATCCTAAAATGAATGTAAATACACCTTCTTTCCCTAACTGCTCTAACACTAGAAGATTGAAATGCTTTACCGCCAGACCACCAGACATCCATACAGTCACTAATTCTAAACTGTTTCAAAGCTAAACTTAGCCTACTAAACTTCTTAACTGTTTTTCCTCATACTTTTTACGCTAGATTGTCGTTCGTGTCCAGAAGGATTTTTGCCGACTTAACCTGTAAGTTTGCAAAGCACCATTGAATACAGTTATGTGCGCCAGCGCCGTCGAGAAGCACCATTGAATACAGTAATGTGCGCCAGCGCCGTCGAGAGCCAGTGCGGGCCCCGTGGACAAATATTTTGCCGGGCCCCCCATGAAGGTAGCGTTGGTCAAAATAAAATATCGAATTGGCACCGAAACTTATTGTCTGCGTTCCTCAACGTTGCCAATTTACATGATTTTTGCGAATAAAAACAACGCCATAAATTGTTCAATTAGAAGTGCTAAAATTGATTGCAGCGTTGTAACCATTAAAATACATTTTTTAATAAACAGCACTTAATTTGAAGTTCATATTCTCTTTATTAAATGAAACTAAAAATAATTCTCAATTAAAAGATGGCGGATTTTGAGCATGGAGTTTACAATACTAGTCCTGTCGCATCTGAGGGCCACGACAGAAAAACTAAAGTAGCCATGGGCTATATCGCAATTGAATAACTCAGCCTGCTCAGGTTTTAAATGTTAAAATCATAGTGTTAATAAACAGGGAGCTTACAGTGCTCCCTGCAATAAAATTATCTTGTTTCTCACAAGAACATCTTTTGTTTGCGTATCACTTATCTGTAATCAGTTTCTTCAGGCTGCCAGGAGTCAAGTAAGTCCATCTTATAAAGAGAACTTAAAATAAAATTATAAAATCTCTTTAGTTATTTTAATGATTGCCACTTGGAAGTGTATTTGTGCGATGCTATTATAGGTTAAATGTGATTCATTAATTGCGATAATTAATTATTTGCTCAAAATGGCTAATATATTAGCAATAGGCTTTTGAAGAAAATATGCCTATATTAAAAGCATGTCTTGTTGCAAGGATGTAAAATCCATCATGATTTCAGACATACAGTATTTTGTTGTTAGTATGGTATGTCTGTTTATGACGTCATTTTCCCTCAATAGGAAACATCGTTATCAAGATTTGCATCATATTGCTGAGGAGGCTTAAGATTTTGTAGGCTTACTTGGAAAACAGTTTTTACATATTTAAACGATATTTAAAGCTCCATTAAGCAGTGGGCAACTAGAGTCCTGAGTCAGGTGGGGATTTTGGCGCTTTGCAGCGATGTCGGAACCGCGGTGGCAGGGGAGGGGGGGGGGGGGGCTGCCCCTTGCCCTAAAGTAAAGGAGAGCAGGTGGTGCCCTTTTGAAAGTTGATGGCGGACCGTGCTGGAGGCGCCCTTTTGAAACTTATATGAAATTATTCTAGGTCACTCTTAAAGTTAAAAAGAAATAAAATCCACTCACTCACAAATATTATGTAATACATAGAAGTTGTTACATACATTTAGTATTTATTTGACACAAATAAAGCATGTCCTTTTACGAGGGGCACCAACACCGAGGGCCATTGTGGGAGGAGGCATGCCCTCAATAATTTTGTAAGCAGCAATTTTCAAAAAAGCCTTTTACCTATTCAGGTAATTGTCAACATTGGACCTGGCTCCCCAATCTCATGTCTATAGGTGGGATTTGCCCACCGAATCTGGGGAAAGTCAAACGTGTGTGTGTGTGTGTGGGGGTGTGTGTGTGTGTGAGGGAAGGGGGATTACAAAATCGCGCTGAAATTCAACACATCACCATACAAAAGTATCCATTTGGACAAAACGTGAGGGTGGGGAAAGTGCCCCCTTCCTTCCCTCAAATCCCGCCTCTGCTCAAACCATATAAGTAGGAACCATGGAACCAGGAGGCAAGATTCCTGCACTTTTTTGAAAATTGACAAATGTGCCCCTTTTTATAAATGAAAAGTGCCCTCAATTACTGTCCAAGCAGCGCCCGAACTTTTAACTACCCACCAACAAAAACAGGCTTATACATTGGCACCCCAAAATATATGTTGAGCTACTACATAATTGATGTTCTAGTTTAATAGAAAGAACGTTGGGGAAAAACACTTGTCAGCTTACGGTGGTCACATCAGTTTAAATTCTTAGACTTTCATAAAAACTTAAAGTACTTTATTTTCGTGTGAGTTCCTCCCTTTAGTCTTCTTCAACAAATTTGCCTTAAAGGAATATTCCCATGGATTTTTATTTTTTCATATACGGTAGAGAAAAAGTTCAGAAACAAAGTGGTGAAAAAACTTTATTTCGTTTAGAAGTTACAAAATTTTAAAGTATTTTTGAATTTGGACAACAGTGAATAATTGGCAACATCTGTCTTTTGTATTTCTTTAAAAATGATTAGGATTTTTTCTCATTGTAAATGTGATGTACACCAAGAAAAAAAACAAAATGTTTTTTTGTAAATTATATATTTCACCCTATCTCTATACTGAACCAAAAATGTTGTTTGATAATGTAAAAAAAGTGTGACTAAATTTATAAGAACTGTGCTGGAATAGACTTGATGACCTTTAGTTATGTTTATATCATAAACATAATTTAGATGATTAGATCCCAACCCGAGTACTCGAAATTTGTACGTGTTTTCCCATTAGGCTTTTTGGAATTTGTTCGCTTGCGCGCAATGGGTGAAAATTTCTGTAAAAAGCAGACCGTAAGATGCGATATCCGTCTATTGGTTGAAATCTACATAAATTAGCCACAGATATGAAATATATTTATGAAATTCGCCACAACCAATGTCCTCACTTTTCGGCCGAGAGTACCTGTAAATTTAAAGTATTATATCATTTTTTACAAACGACTGAATTCAGACCATAGTTGTGATGTCACATTCCCAGATTCCTGAAAGTCTTTTTAAAATTCTACTAAATTTTCCCTACGATGTTCTGGCCTAAAAATCATTGGACGTATCAGGAAAGTAGTAAAACAGAATCTAGTAAGGATAATTTTAATTTACTACTTGAAGAAAGTTTGAGGAAAAATAATTCAAATAGTACAAAATTGAATTAAATTTTCTTTAAATATACATTAACAATTGTAAAGAAAGTGAGGATTAGGGTGCCAACTTTCCATAGTATACCTCCTACACCAGTCATTTCCAGGGGCAGACTGGCCGTGTGGTCAACCGGTCCGATGGACCCGAAGCTCTTTCTACTTTTGCCCATACTGCCATAACTAACCATACAATTGTTCATTCTATATAGTCAGTGGTCTATAGTATACAGGTTTAATGCGCCGGTTACTCCACTTGGACCGGTAGGTTTATGTGCCGCCGGTAGATTTATATGTGCTCATTAGAGAGAGAGAGAGAGTTGAACACACAATTACAATGACGGGGTCGTCGCCTGCGTATTCGGTTATGATAGTACAAATGCTATCACGAAACGCTTAATACGACCCGGACGAGAACACATGTACGACGTACGGACAGACATAACATCGACAACCAAGTCAATGTCCACGGCCTTTGATAACCAGTTGTAGTGCACTGGCGTGTCTACCCACCCCAGGCTTGAACCCGGGGCCTCGTGGTCTGTAGACAGGTATGATAACCGCTACACCACAGTAGGTAGATATGTGCTCATTCTTTCGGGAGTAATATTTATCATCATTCTGTCAGACTGTAGTTTATAAAAATGCAGTATCTGCCCCTGCCCTTCCCCGTGAGAGGTGAAGTGCAGGGAGAGATATCCTCCGTTGCCCCGTGGTGCAGGCGTCCCTGAGCACAACGAACTGCCTCCATCGAAGACTCACCAGCATTTACGTTGCATCAATTGAGTTTCTCTGAAACTTATCTTCTCGCAAGAGATCCCGTTCTTCGTTCATCGTCACATAGTAGATTTTACTTACAGCCTTTTTCTTGCATTTTAATGATGATATATTTTATATTATATAATATGTATTCATTCAGATGGCTCGAGTAGAATAGATTAAACACACAACAGTATAAAGAATCTCCAAAGAATTTCAAATCCGCACCAAGATTTATCAAACGAGCCTGCATCTTATGTTTCTTGTTTAAATTCGTTATTGAATTAGCAGATTAGCAGATTAGCGCAACGGACGATTCTGTCTGTTTCTCAGATCTGTCATGTGCTTATTATCCTAATAGAGATCCACACATTACGCACATAGGAGTAGGAACCGTGGTCGGGGTGGGGGCTGTGGGAAGGCGTCTACCATCTTGACATGACAAAAGTACCCCTTTTAAAAATGGAAAGTGCCAAGTGCCCCAAATACTGTCAAAGGTGCAAGAACTGGTATGAATGTGCGATAAAAAAATATTTCAAAAGCACCCCTTTCAAAATAAAATGCCCCTTAATCACTGATCCAACAGTAGGAATCTGGCGACTTTTGTCAGTCCATGTGCGAGGAATGGGTTCCTTTAGAAAAGTGGCCCTTTCTAAAAGTGAAGAGCCACTTTCTTATCTAAAGACATGGGGACATATACTGCATCTAAAATACTGCATCATCATGTTTAGCACCATTTAGTTCAACGTCAAAGAAAAAGTTATATGTAATTACTGTCCCATCTGCACACATGCCAGGCTCCTATAATTGATATATGGCCAAGGCCTTAATCACATGATATGATATAGGCCCCCACACTGTAAATTTGAATTAGTCAAAATGCACTAAATTAGTCGATATGCCGTTTTTTGACTAATTTAGGCCTGCATTAGTAAAAAAAAAAAGGTACTGCAGGACTAATTAGGTACAAATTGACTAATTAAAATTTACAGTGCATTCTGAACAAAATTCATTCCATGTATTTATCATATCATCGTCACTGTTAACCTTTTTGAACATTAATGTTAATACGGTTTACTGCATAACTTTCGGAAAGTGTTGGTATTTAGGTTTGTGGAATCCATATATGTAGGCATATGTTCTGCAAAAGGTTTTCACTTGATAAGGGTGTAGCCAGCCTTTCGGATTGGAGGGAGGGGAGGGAGAGGGGGAGGGAGCGTCGCCAAGAAAATTATTTTGACTTTCTAGCATATTTTCTAGACCTTTTTACCATTACCATTTTCCCGTTCTTTGTGAGGTCGTACGACACTGTCGACCCCTCCCCTCCCCCGCTACACCCATGCTTGAGTAAACATGGTCCAAAATATTTGATTAGCATTTATACCTCAAGCTCCTCTCATACACATAAAAAGCCGCACTTCTTTATATCTGTATATTAGCAAATTCCCCACGCACGGACATAGAAACCGGCATCTTTGGGCAGTCCAGAAAGCAAACCCATTAATAGGAACATTTATAACATACGAGAACATTTAAAGTCATGCAGCCATATTGGTGAGATGTTGCGATAAAATGTCATAGTTTCTAATTTATGTACTTAAAATAATAAAAATCATTGTGCTGAAAAAAAACATTTGAATTAAGATGGCCGTTTCGCGCCTAAAAGCCTAGCTCTATTGTCTATTTTTTTCTAATATTTCGAAAACGGCGTGGTGAACATTTCAAATGGGAGTGAAAAAGTCGCAGCCATGACAGTAATGAAGGTATTTTTACGAGTTTTAAGTTTCCCCAAGCAAATATATTTTCCCAGATTTGGGAATATTTTCAAATTTGAAATAGGCCTATGTAACATTGCATAAGGATCTAACGTTAGAATAGCAAAGGATCATGGGAAATATCACAAAATGGTGGCTTCCATGTAGCAAAATGTTTCCATTTTTAGAAACATTTTTGTTCCCATTAATAGGCATGTTACCGGACTGTTGGGACAGAATTTAGCAGAATAAGAAAAAAAACAGAATATAACAGATTAAAAAAAAAAAAAAAAGCCTATAGAATTTCATTTTTATTTTATTTCCTGTTTTTTCTTTAGCTAACTTGATAAAAAATAAAATAACAAATAAAGAAAATTTCCCAAAAGTTCAAGGAGATGTCCCGAACATTCAAGGAGATTTCTCAAACATTCAAACAATTTTCCTTATAAGTAGATTTTCTGAAAAATGTAGATGTCACAATACTAGCAAAACAAATTGCCACTTTCCCATAGGGCGAAAGGTAAAGGCCTATTAGAAAATTGTATTGCTTTGAAAGTAATTGGGGATCATGGTCTATTTCCCCCTTCCCCCTTCCCGGCGTCGGGGCCCTGCTATACAAGTTTAACACACATGATGAGATTTTTAAATGTGCGTAAACGGAATGAATGTCAATATACCTTTTTCACCAGTTTGTTTCGGTACTAGTGCTAATTAATCTTTACTTTTTATTAGTCCTTTATCATTATGCATATTTATTCAGTCTTCTTTCACCAAATGAACTTCCTTGACTACTGAACTAATCAACTTATCTAAAGGTCTCTAACAACAGTCTAGCATCATTCAACTGATTACAGGGACTGCAGGGACAGGGTGCTTGGGGGGGTGCTGGGGAGTGCTTTACCCCCAAAAAAACTTTTTGCAAGGCCAAAAAAAAAAAGAAGGATGATAATATGGCCTAAGAGGATTTCACTTTCCTGGGTTTCCCTGATGGGAGGTAAAACTGGAATGATATTAACATAAATTTGAAACAATTGGTGAAATTGAAGGAAAATTGGGTAAAATTATTTGAAATTTTGATCAAATTTGTAAACAAATTTCCCCAAAATTGACCAAATGTTTTCAAAATTGAAGAAAATTGCCTGAATAAACAAAATTTCCCGAAAATTGCCACAAAAAAAAAATGGCCCATAAATGAAGAAAATTTCACAATAATTGGAGAAAATGACTTAAAAATTAAAGAAAGTTTCCAAAAATTAGCAACATTTACCTAAATTGTCGGTGATCGAACAAAGTTGTACAAAAATAAACAAAGACAAGATTGGAAGTTTAGTATCAACAATGAATGTGATGACGGTGTTTATTTTCGCCATTTACTTCTTTAGCCCCAGTCACTTCAAAATTTGTTCCGCGGTCCCTGAATCATGTAAAAGCCCAACCTGTCAAATGCATGGACACAATATCCCACGACCGATTGGGGGCTTGCCTTCCACTTTTCCAAAAATGACAAAAGTGCTCCTTTTTTGATTAAAAGTGCCCCTTAATTACTGTCCCAAACTGGCAACTTTTGTCAGTCCCATGTACGGGAGGAATGTGCCCCATTGGAAAGTGCCCCTTTTAAAAATAAAGTGCCCCTTTACTTTACTTTGTTGTTTCGGGCTCCCTTATTCTATCTACAGATTGGGATGGGGCCCATGAGGGACATATGACTTGGAAGGTGCCCCCTAAGAGGTCGTGCCCCCGACTTTTCGAAAGCTTCCTTCACCCCTAAAGGCTTGACCAAAATGTATGCCATACAGGTCATATGTACATGTATTCTTTTTGAGATTTGCTGCGTTAAAAAAAAAGGATGAAGCTAAAAATATCATTTTTGTCATATAATACTTCATTGGCAAATACGATATCCGAGAATTGCAACATAATACACAAAAATCGAACCAGTTTTCTTTCATACGACACGAAGAACACGCTTTTGCTCGCTCGGCTATTTAATAGACCTTCACTGATTGGTTAAAACTAGACTTGTGGCTTGTCGTAAATTCTTAGTAAAAGTGCAAAAGATCACGAAGTACATTACGAAACAATGAAAGTGGGTAAAATCGATTCCATAAATCCGGGAATTCCCATCCGCATTGCTGATAGAATGCATGACAATACAGACTGAAAAAGATGAAAACGTGCTTACATGAACGATCGATAAAGTTGATTTTGACGGCTTTTTTAAGGTCTATCAATTGAAAGTCGCAACTTATAAGCTACAGAAATAGATTTCTTTAGATTTTCTTTTCTCAGTCCGACTTCCGCAGGATCCCAAAATCGATTGAGATATCTGGCTTGGGAGTTTGGGCTCTGATCTCTCACCGAAATAAAAATCTGAAAAGGGGGAATATACATGTAAACAAAGATTTAGACCGGTAATCAAAATTAGACACCAAAATACGAGACAGCAGTGGCGGATTGGACTTAATTTACCTTTGGTGAAGAATAAAATAACTCAAGGGCCTGACCTCCAAGAGCCGAACTGCCGAAGGAGGACCCATCGGCCCCTGAATTTGTTTCTAAAGGTTCCGGTAGCCTCAGCGTAGCCTTCAAAATAGTTTGAGTAGAAAATCTTTAAATTTCTTTTACTTTTGGGTTGGTTATGGTTGATCATTTGAAAAATAAATCAATTTAGCTTAAGTTTCCATAGACCTTTAACCCCACCTGTTCATGATTCTATACGACCCAGTGGTAGTGCCAGGATTTTGATTATGAGGACAAGAGAGGGGTAGTTTTGTCTCATGTGGGGCATAAGTCTATAAAAGTTCTTAGGATTCTCCTCTTATGGAGAAAATTATTTTTCTCCGAAGAGGGGAAATCTCAGACGCCATTTTGAAGATTGCCCATGATGCCTTTAACGAAACAGCGTAACACTTTGGCACAGAACGTGTACGGGTTCTAGAAATTTTATAGCTAAGTAGCTTAATTTCATTTTTGCATTTTTAAAATCTATACTTATTTATCTACAAATTATCCGGTTCACAAATGGATATCCACCACGCCGCTTAAGAGATATTTAGTGACAAACTTACAAATTCTGGCCTGTTTTCGCTGGGGATTATCGAAGTAACGCAGACACCATCCAGTACCAAACAAGAAAGAGAATGGCCATTGCACAAACAGGTATGCACAAGGTAGCCTCATCATTTCGCACATACAATAACCTCATATAAGCTAATTAAAAACCGTAGGTCAAAGCACTTGTAAATGGAAATCCGGAAGTTCCATAATTTACATAGGTTTTTTTCCTTTTCAGGGGAAAATAATTTTTCTTCAGAAGAGGGGAGTCTACCGAACTAATAAATCGGATAAAATATGTCACTTTACAAACTTTTTTGGGAAAAAGTAGGGGCAAAGCGATCTCGTGGGGAAAATGTCCCCATGCACCGCCACTGCTACGAACTCCATGCATGCGTTGATTTTAAGATTACCGAAATGTCCAGGTTAGATGGGAAGCTTATGCAGAAGTTCGCTCGTTCGGTTCCTATTGCGGTGAATATAAAACGCTCACCAAAAAAATGTGAAATGACATAATTTCGTAACAAAATTCACTTCCATCTAAAGAATACTTAAACTTCTGTTCGTTTGTCAAGTTTGTTGTTTATACTGAGTTATGCCATCTTGATTTTCGATTGGGATTGAAATCGACAATACAATTGGATGATTAAGGTGCACTGCATGTGGCGTATCAGTAATCAGTCACGTCCACGCTTCTGAACGGGAGATCTACAAATCAGGAGTTTTTTTGTCATTATAACCCACAATGCATCAAATTCAAAACTCTCTAATAAAATGCCTAACAGTAAAAGAGATTCAAGCCAAAAGTAGGAAAAATGCATCCAAAATCCTAAAATTGTATTGGTAGCCTACAACAGAACGATTAAATTATTTTCTCCATTTTCACCAGCGCAAATTTTATGTTCCGCTGCAGGAAATTTCTAAGGAATATTCCCATGTTCTTTTCTAACCTTTCATTATAGGGATATTTTTTTTAAATTAATCTAGTACAAAAATCATGTTGATATGTTATTCCTACCAAAAAATATTCAAATTTTAAGGGTCACAAAACATGCCAATAAGTGATTCCTAGAAAAAGGCTCAGTATGACATCACAGCAACATATTCTCCACAAAGTTGATGTATTTCATTAAAATCTATTATCTTTTTTTTATCAGTCATTTGAAGAAAGCGTCCCTTGAACACGGACGGGATGAAACTGCCACTGTCATTTTCATCCCGTTTCAAGGACATTCTTTTAACGAGTTGGCCATGTATTACGACAATCATTTAACCACTAATTTTGTAACAATACGAAGTGGAGTAACGCGGCAATGAAATAAGAAATCGAAACTTTTCAGTGACCGCATATCAATGCCACGTAATCGTTCATGCGGTTACTAGAATGCCACAGGCACAGGAAACCAGGATAGAGTACTTCAAGGGGCGAATTCTGTAATGTAAAACCTTCTAGAAAAATAAATTGAGGAAAGTTAGGTACTTATTAGTTCTGTAGATTCCCCTAATCCGCATTTTCCCCCGAAAAGGGGGAAAAACCTATGCAAATTATGTAACTTCCGGATTTCCATTTACAAGTGCTGTGACCTATGGTATTTAATTAGCTTATATGATGTCATTGTATGTGCGAAGTTTTCTCGCCAGTGCACCACAACTGGTTATCAAAGGCCGTGGACATTGACTTGGTTGTCAATGTTATGTCTGTCCGAACGTCGTACCTGTGTTCTCGTCCGGGTCGTATTAAGCGTTTCGTGATAGCATTTGTACTATCATAACCGAATACGCAGGCGACGACCCCGTCATTGTAATTGTGTGTTCAACAGACTCTCTCTCTTGCGAAGTTTTCGCACAAATTCAGGGGCCGATGGGTCCTCCTTGTGTGCATACCTGTTTGTGCAATGGACATTCTCTTTCTTCTTTGGTTCAGGATGTTACTTCGACAATCCCCAGCGAAAACAGGCCAGAATTTGTAAGTTTGTCATTAAATATCTCTGAATGGTGGATGTCCATAAAGGAACTAGATAATTTGTAGATTAATAAGTGTAGATTTTGAAAATGTTAAAATGAAATTGACCTACTTGCTAATGAAATTGATAGAACCCATACAAGTTCTGTGTCATAGCGTTACGCTGTTTCGTTAGAGGCATCATGGTTAATCTTCAAAATAGCGTCTGAGATTTTCCCCTCTTCAGGGGAAAATTACTTTCTCCATAAAAGGAGAATCTACTGAACTGCCTATATACATTGCCAAATATACCCCACTTCAATAACTTTTGGAAAATTGTTTCTAATCATACAAAAACAACCAATCAACGTTCAAAATTATACTTAAACATTTGTAATGGAATTGCCTCTATCTGTCTATGACATCATTAAACACGAATTCATCACACTGTACAAAAACTTTAAAAAGCAATTGGGAAATCTTTAAAGATTCATATCTCCCGAACGGAATATGATATCAATCTGATTTTTGTACCAAACAGCCAAAATGGCCCTAAAAATATGTTCTTTTAATTAAATTTTTACAAAAAACCATGGGAATATTCCTTAAATAATCTTTAAAAATTCATTTCAACATTTTCTGAAGAACAGATTTGAACATTTGAGTCACCAGCAAAAGCTCAGGAGATCTCTACATCAGAGCGTGGACCGGACTGATAATAAGGGTTAAGCTCATCAGGGCCGTAATTCTCATCTAGAAAGTGGTGATGGTGGTGGTGGTGGTGTGTGTGTGTGTGGGGGTAGGGGGTATGGGGGTGTAGGGGGGGGTGTAGGGGTGTAGGGGGTATGGGGGAGGTGTAGGGGGCGCGCTCTTATCCAAGTGTGTGGAGGGACAAGTGGCAAATGGTACCTAAAATGTACTGATTTCTTAAAATACTGAAACTACTGCGGCCCTGAAGCTCATGGTGGGGATGAAGAGTCAATATCTCGGGTTGATGAGCCGTTCTCCCAGTTCACAGGTGCCTATGTTGAAATTGATTATTGCTCCTACACTTTAGATACTGGTTTCGCCAAACAAAGGAGTTTTTTGCCAAGGTACCTGCAAAGCAATTCCCTATTTCTTTAGTTTTTAGACTGTCTTTTCATGCAGTCATGTAAGAACTTGGGTTGCGACAAACAGCTAGAAATGAAGGGCAGAAGGGAGTGTAGGCTGGTAGATACAAAAAGTCAGGTAGCTCAGGAAGGGTCTCCGCTCTGGAATAGGATGGGGGCTCTACTTAGTTGGTCGATGTTACGACTGAAATGCTGAAATTTGAAATGCAGTGGAAGTCCCAGGTTCAAGTTCAACAACGATTAAACGGGCGGTTTTCCTAATAAAAGGTTATTCCCGTGAAACACCTACAAAATGTTTCAATCTAATTTCTTAATTTTAAAGACCTAATTATAACGAATGACGCCGTTTTAAGAATGATGCAACTTTCAGTTTGATCATAATAGTGACGATGTTGAAGGAATATATTTACTGCATTTTGCTATTGGTCACCGTGCACTCTGTTATTGGTCACCGTGCATTCTGTTATTGGTCACCGTGCATTCTGCTATTGGTCACCGTGCAGCCGTGCATTCTGCTATTGGTCACCGTGCATTCTGCTATAAGTCACCGTGCATTCTGCTATTGGTCACCGTGCATTCGTGCCAATTTACGAAATAAATGACTTTTTTCTTAGAAAAACAACATTAGTCCAATGATTCAAATATTTTCAACCACATAGTTTTTCGTTTTTTCTCAGAAGAAATTACACTTCGTGGATTAAACCTATAGGCCTATGTTCTGACTTATTTGCAAAATAAATAAAATAGTGAGTGAATTGTTGGCACGAAAATGAATAAATGATCGTCAACGAGTTCATTATCAATGGAATGCACTAATAATCCCGCTGTGAGTCCTCAGGCAGTCAGGTGTGATATCACTTTGATAACAATGGACGTCAAAATAAGAAACCGTTTAGATGAGGCTAAAGACAGAAAGAGTGACTGAATTGTACTCTGCAAAAAAAATAAAAGGAATGGTCCCGTGGGTAAGCATTTCAAATAAAAAAGAGTCATAAATAATTACTCGGTAAATGGTGGGGAGTGGGGATGAAGGATGGGGGAGGGGAGGGGGCTATAATTTCTGATGGCGTAAACCCCTTTTCAAAAATTGTCTCAAAATAGCGGACTTCGAACTTTTCAGACCAAACAATAATAAAATAAAAGTCATTACCTCAAATTCTTGACCGTTTTGCTACATCGGGTTGCAACAACGAACTTAGGCCATGTCGGTTTGCTTTACACACTGTATACCACATTTGCCAAATTGTTCAAGTATCGCTTTTATAAAAACATATAGGCCTATTTTTATTTGTTTCTTAACAATGAAGACTATTTAAGTACCTTGGGTACAGGTGAGGTTAATTTTAGTATACGAATCAGTTTTGTTTTTTATAGTTATGGCTGAAGAAAAAAGAATCTGAACATGAAATTTCACACATGCTAAACAGCTAAATGTAAGACCAAAGACCATACGTCTGGGTGGACAGTTCAAAATCTTCAAATCTATCGCTAATATAAATGTATGATGGGACGTCTATTCTGGATTGGTTTCAATTTGCTATAGCATCATAAGCAAGACAGACTAAAACGGGATTTACACAAGAAAGCACTAAGGCCACGCGGTAATACATAAAACTCAATTGCAAATTGATGCCTGAGATTTCAAAATGATGCAAATAAGTCAATTTGTAAGCAATTTTGATAGATTTTTAGGTTGATACTTACAGACTTACATGTTTTTTTTGATAGATTTTGAATTTGTTTATTGTTTTCTCCACACTTACATATTCCTTTTAAGTTTGTTTAGTGCACATATGCGTACGGGACGGGGTGCGATGGGCTGCACCTCCCCCTCCCCCCCCCCCCCCGTCTCCCTCCTTCATCCGGGAAGCATCATAAACGCAATTTTATTATTGACATAAAAAAGAAGTTAGATCAATTAGATTAAGTAATTAATTAATCAGAAATGGGAGAAATGTAAATTCAGATTAGCTTTGCTGTTTTTGATTCATTTTTTAAAATAGTAAAAAATATTATGTCTGCGCATGTTCAGATGTTGGACAGATGTGTCCGTGTTGGAGTTCTATTTCATGAAATATGCATCGCGGGAATACTAAATTGTTTCAACAAACTTGCTGATAGTATTGGCATTTCAGTAATACGTCTGTACGTGCGAATGATCTGATAGCAACGCCAGGATTAATGTCAGAAAAGAGAAGGGGTGGAGCACCTCAAAGCAAACTAGGGATGATGTGATAACGTGTTTTATGAGCAGTTTTGTCATGATTAATGTAACATATTGGGACAAGGGTGCAGTCTTCTGGTCAAGGAAGCGGACAGCATGGGGGAGGTACGTATGCCCTGAAAGGATTTCACTACTGCATGTTTTCTTTTGATTGGAAAAATTGGGAAATTCTGAACGTAATATTAAAGGAAAATTTGTTAAAATCATCGAAAATTGGGGTGAAATTTGGCAATATTGACCAAAATGAACGATATTTTCCGAAACTTAAACTGAACGAAAATGAAGGAAATTTGAAATACCAAAACATGAAAGACATTTCCCAAATATCAAAAGAAATGTCCTGAAATTTGAAGAAAATTGACCGAAAACCCGATCAAAAATCATGAAGTAAAGTTACCGAAATTGCGCGAAAAGGAAGAAAATTTCTCAAGAATTAAAAGAGATTTCCCAAAATTGCCCCCTCAAAAAAAAAATGTTCCACCGACTCCAAAAGGAAATTTCAATAAAAATTGAAGAAAAGATACCGAAAATCGAAAAAAAAAAATTGTCCTAAAACGAAGGAAATTGATTTAGCGCGAATTGACCAAATATCATCTCGAAAAGGAAGAAATTTCCCGAAAATTTAACAACAGCTACATCGAAAAAAAAATTGCCCCAAAATGAAGGAAATTGATTTCCCGAAAATTTAACAACAGCTACCCAACATCGAAACAAAAATTGCCCCAAAATGAAGGAAATTGATTTCCCGAAAATTGACCAAATATTTCCCAAACAGGAAGGAAATATCTCGTGAGTTGAACAAAAACTACTAAAAATCGAAGAAAAATAGCCCCAAAAGGAAGGAAAATTTCTGAAAATTGAACGAGAATGAAGGAAATTTTCCAAAGAATAAAGAGATTTACCAAACATTCAAAGAAATTTCCTGAAATTTACATAAAACGTAACTAATAATTATCTCATTGTAAAAACTAGGCCTAAGTATGATCGGGAAAATCTCACTTTAAGCCTTCCTCCCCCTCCCAACCCTCCGGTCTGAATCCGCCCCTGAGTAACGCACCGGAACCAAAATTGCATGCATGTACAAACATATGTATTTCTAGTCCAAAATTGCTTAGCCCCCATTGAAAACAGTCCCGTTGTGCACAATTTAATAAACACCATGTTTTACAGTAAAGCTTTCAAGATAACGTTTGTTCATTGATGTTGGTTTGATCAAAGAGCTTTACACTCTTTTGGTTTGATCAGTTAGCGAATACAATGCAGTTGATTAACTTCGGGATTCTTTTGTGTGCAGAAGTTATACAAATGACAATTTGTAAAGGAACATAAAGTCATTGTTCAGCAAAAAGTAATAAGTTTCTATATTATAAGCGTCTGTAACAAATATCTGCTTCAAAGTGCTATTCCTTGTAAGTCATCATTACACGGTATTGTCCCGAAATGAGGTCACGGGTTAAACACATTTTTTTGTACTTGATGTGTGTGTTTGCGGCGGCCTTTAATTAATACACAGGTATATGATTAAGTTTAGCGTTCCAACACACTTCATCATTCATAAAAGGAAAACAGATGTACTGTATATGTGAAGGGATGTAATGTGAAAGGATGCAATCTTTTTACGGATGTATGTGGAATCAAAACCATCTGTTTTTTCGTTTTCAATTCAGTTTTTGGTCAGTACGGTCGACCTCGCTATTTTCGTTCAAAATAGACCCAAGCATCATAATTCAGTAATTGTGGATATGATGTAATTGTTTTCAACAAATCACAGTAGGAGGGTGGACTAGAATGATTCAGCGATTCATTTGTTCAGATCAACCTTTTCTTATATAAAAGAGAATCGTAATCTTGGTTTATTAGATTATATTTGCTTAGCTGAAAGCAAAGTTTCAGAAATAAAAGTTTCTTATTACTTACTTTTAAACATTCAGTAAGCATGGGCTGTCTTTCACCAAGTCATCTTGCTACATTGTCTATCACTTTGTTTATTTATTTGTATTCGTGTTTAATAATGTCAACAAACTGTTTACCAACAAACCTCATGCAGGTAAGTTTTGTCTATTTAGCATACAATTAGCATATAATTTGTATATAATAAATCATTTGAATTTTGAGTGTATATGCCCGTAATTTAATCCAAGGAAGGGGGAGGGAGGGGGGGGGCGGGGTGCGGGCGTCCGTCCGCTCGACCGATATTGTCTCAATATGCTACTGGCATCATACCGTTGTTCATGGGCAATTAGATCGTTGTATCCTTCTAGCTCTCACCCCCATTTGTGGGGGAGGGGGTGAGGGTGGAAGAACTAACAAAACAAATAAGGTATCCTATATCGTACGTGAGATTCAGGGCCTGCTTAAACAGTTAAATGTCGAGGGGTGGATCATCCGTACTGAAAGCTTAATGATGCCACGCTTTTTCTTAGTCCTCAGAATGTGTATAGGCTACAGTGTGACAAAGTTTCCACTTATAAAATTGAATGTGGACATTATTTAACCCATTTAACATTCCATAATCAATACATACCTGAAAACAACATTTTGGGGAAACTCTGAAGCAAGTTAAAATGGCTTTTAATTAATGTCATGGACAATTTTACATGAACACGCATGAATACAGTTTAAGGGTTAAATGATAAAGATCGAATATGATGCTCATAGGAAAAACAGATCAACATTTCCATATGGTGCTGGACTTCAGAATTCCCGCTCCAGCAGTCCAGTGAAAGCTACTTCACAAAGTAATACTACATATCCCAGATAGCAAACTACGTTGGCCGAAGGCTGGCATATATTAGCAAATGTTGGCATTAAGTTAAATTGGCATGTTAACATTAGCCCAAAGCTGGACCAACGTTCTGTAACCAACGGCTGGCATGCTAACATTAGCGTTGGCCCAACCGTTGGGGCCTACCGCATAACTATAATCACCAAACCAAAACTGACTTTTTAACAACGGAGAACGTAAACTGGCAGCTTTTATCAACGTTGGCCCAACCAAATTGTGCTATCTGGGTATAAATGCCTGCACAAATTTTCTTGACGTCCCAAAATACCGTGTACGGTTTTAAATATCATGCACGGTGTTATACAATTCGCCAGTGCACCACAACTGGTTATCAAAGGCCGTGGACATTGACTTGGTTGTCGATGTTATGTCTGTCCGTACGTCGTGCCTGTGTTCTCGTCCGAGTCGTATTAAGCGTTTCCTGATAGCATTGTTACTACCATAACCAAATACGCAGGCGACGACCCCGTCATTGTAATTGTGTGTTCACTCGTCGTCGTCGTTATAGTTTAGATTGTTACTATGGTGATTTACAACAACAAAGGTTTGGACCTCTTAAGTGGTCGCTATATTAGCAGGGAGTCTTTAATTAAAACTCCCTGGAATATGTACTTAACTAAAACACACTACAATGGGAAGTTTTGGTGATATAATGTTCGTATTATAACTGCTTCATTTTCATTTTTCACCATACCGTTCAGAAATAAGAGGAAAACTATAATTTTAGACAAAACTCATTTTAACACTTGGTGAAAATATGTTTTTCATATAAGTTTTTCATAAGGCTACTTTTCTATTTTAAATTATTCCACATTTAGAAATCAGAAATACTGGATTTTCTCTCTCTTTCTGTTGCTTCTTCAATCTCTACTCTTTCAAATGTAATTAATACTTTAGAATTTTAAGGACATTTTTATCATTTTATTGACGCCGCCAGTGTCCTCCTCTCTCACTATACTAATTTAGGAGGTATTAATTTTCAAAGAAATACACACAAATTGTCTTGGATTTGCCTTTATGACATCACAGTGCACACTGTAAGACAACTTTTCAACACATTTCCTCATCTTTGAAATGCAATAACTCCGGAGGAAGAAGATATCAACATAAATTTTGAACTAATTTCTTAAACTTTCATAATCCTATACCACAAATTTGAAAATGAAGTATGTTATCACTGCAGTATAGCATATAGCAGGGGTCAAAAAGGTAGAAGGGTCTTACGACCCCCAAACAACTTTAATTACGTTAAAAAAATCCAGAAAATATGTGAAAAATGTCGGTACAGGTTTGAGTGGATGACCTATTTGTCAGTTTGTGTTCTAGCCTCCCAACAGTGTGGTAGACAATAGGCTGATAAGGTTGCTGTTATGAGCAGATAACAACATTTTCGAAAATAGTTTAGGCCTTCAGCAATTTTCTGTGACTTTTCTGAGAGTCTGGCCCCACCCCTATATTCTCAGCACGCTAAGTTAAAGGCCAATCTATTGTGATTAAAACGTGGCGGCGTACAAATTATCCAAAACGGGTCTGATTGGCCTGTCACTGTAAGTGTACATTGTACCATTGTGTTTCGACCAATCAAAACACACGAATTGAAATCTATTTGCTTGAACAACAACTGGCCTTAAAGGGATAGGTTCCATGACGACGACGAGTAAACACACAACTACAATGACGGGGTCGTCGCCTGCGTAATCGCTTATGATAGTAACAATGCTATTACGAAACGCTTAATACGACCCGGACGAGAACACAGGTACGATGTACGGACAGACATAATATCGACAACCAAGTCAATGTCCACGGCCTTTGAAAACCAGTTGTGGTACACTGGCGTGTCTACCCAACCCAGGCTTGAACCCAGAGTTCCATGGAAATCCTCCTCTATAGAAAAGGATTAAAAAAAAAACCACAATGGTGAAGAAAACATTCACAAATCTTATTCCGTCTGTCCGTTAAGAAGATATTCAAGTTTAAAGCTCTGTCTTGTTTGTGTAGAAATGACTTGTGTAGTAAGTCTACTATGAAAAGTTGGAGTCTTCATCCTCACATTCTTAACTGCTTAGTGTATTTTAAAGAAAGTTTATTTATTTCTTCACTATTTAAGTTATTTATCCTCGAAGTTTCTTTAGGTTGTATATTACAAATATCCTTTCTAGATTCAGTTTTACTACTTTTGATGAAACCCATGGATTTAAAACCACAAAATCGCAAAACAAAATATGATAAAATATTATTAAGACTTTGAGGAATCTGAGGCTATACAACTAGTCTAATTTCAGTGTTTATACACAAATGATACCAGACTTTAAACTTAGATATCTCCTTAACGGTGTAAGATTTGTTTAATGGTTTCTTCACCATTTTGTTTCTTTCGCAGTGCTCTTTCATAAGATTGATCTCTTGACCCCTGAAGTAAATTCTTTAAAGTGCTCTTTCATGATCTTGCCTGGAGTGATATGGGTATGAATGGCGCTATTTCGCTAAAAAGGGAAACCCGGCTGTCCAATAAAACGTTCGAAACTACAATAGGAGGTCAAAAATTGTGAGATTCGAAGAGCAGAAGGGGATAGTTTACTCGACAACCCCTAAACCCCTTTCCCCTAACCCCCCTCCCCTACCCCCCCTTTCTCCCATCCCATCGCATCTACGGACATGATTTGCGTTCGGCACTTTTTCTATGGCAGGTCTTCTGCATGTTAAGTTCTGTATCCCCACTTAACAACTTTTCTTTGAACGCATCATCTAAGCTTGGTTTGTACGTTAACTTATGGGAAAACTAAGCCTTAAATTTGACAAATCAATGTAGTTTTCGAGTTACTTTGGTTCAACGTTAGAATACTTATCTATTCATGCATGCATTTCTTGTGCATGAAAGAGTTAAATAAAATGATAAAAATCATAATGCACTTATAACATGTCTTTTATTTTCAGGATTTTTTAACCTCTGAATACCTTGTGACTCAGCAAATGACCCAACTGACCGACTTGGTTACAGAATTCTATGACGTCACCGAAAAAATGACCATGACCGAAGGATCGGGTCATTTAGACGATGTCAGCAAGACAGAAAATCAAGATTCATCATATTCCTACACTGAAACAAAAATATATGACGTCATTAGAGGAACAGAAACTGGGAGGTTTGATGTTGCAACGACTCTGCGTCAGAAATCAACCTCAAAGCCTACATTGCGTGCCTTAGGTTTACTCCAACAGAGAAGTCAGCTGTCCCCTTTAGGCTTACCAGTACCCAGACCACCCCCGTGTGAGTAGACGTTATTTTCTATAATTAATAAGATGTTATATTGACATATTGACAACAGTCGATGTTACCATATACACAAATCACACATTTGTCGAAGGTAGGTGTTTTGTAAAGTTATACCATATTAGGTGTTAGATATTCATTTTCTCGTACCGTTCGGTCAACATTTAAAACTTCAGATCACACGCGATATGTGTGTAAACTGTGCAGGAAACTGTTTAAAATGTGATTATCTACTGCGGGAACAGAAAAGGATGAAATAACTTAAAAAACATATTTTACATATCTTTATCACATTATCAGCATATCAATCAACATCAGAGTTTGCTTACAATCTTAGTAGTTGTTTTTATATACAGATATAAGATGTTCCTAACAATTGTGTTGTAATTTTAAGTCGATATTTTGTCTTTTAAACTCACTAACATGTTTTTAACGCTATTAGCGCCATTCCATTAGCCACATACCCTGTCTTTTCTCATCCCTACCCCCAGCGGAACAAAGAGTATTGAGGTCGAAACAATGTCCATTATATTGCTGGGTGAAATCCTACACCCTGCAGCCCTGGTTGTCTTTCGTTCAGCTGTTTAGAGCATCGAAAAGGTTCTAAAGTAGAGTATTTCTTTCAAGATTCCATGGTTTTGAAAAAAAAAAAGGTAAAGCACGCGCTTGATTATACGAAAAGTGCATATGTTTTGATTTAGTATGAATTTTTATAATAATATTAGTAGTACCTTGAAATTTTTGAAAATATATACTACCTTCCCTCGAAAAGCCTTTTAAATCGATAAATGTTTAGATTTAATATTTTTTAAATATATTTTTCATTTTTATTATTTGAAATATGTCCTAGCAACTAATATCTTTCTGAATTTCGTAGATCTGTAACTCGTACTATTTTCTTAAATTTGACAGCAGCCCTTGCGCAGTGTGGTATGCGTAGTCCTCTTCTTGGCGCTACGCTACGCGTAGTTGGCGGTCTAGAGGCCTCTCCGAATCAGTGGCCATGGATGGTGGCACTGATTGACCGAAATACCAAAGAGATCGTGTGTGGGGGCACCCTTATATCATCTCAGCACGTCATCACGGCTGCACACTGCATGGATGGGTGAGTTATTTTGTTTAAACGTAAATGGACATTGCGAATATCATGATGAAGAATACATTTTCTTTTAGTTGCGTCTTTCCTTTCATTAAATCCAGGTAAAAGGTCAAAATAAAGAAATTAACAAAAATTAAAAATAATCATGGCACGCAATCAGGTTCTGGATTGTGAAGAAACTAAGATTTTCTAAATAAAAAGTTGACTTGCTGTGCGCGTAAACAGGTAAGCAAAGGAATATTGGGGAAATTTTGGTTGTGCTTATTCAAGCCTTTAAGATAATGTTAACCTTTCTTTCTCTTTTCATTTCTACGCGCAATTGCTTTGAAAACTTTGGGTTGAAAAAAACAAAAGAACTCAGGAAAAGTGGGATGCTCTAACAAGAGGGCGTAATGGGTGGGTAGGCTCTTCAAGTATTATGCAAACCGGACGTTAAATTTCACCTGGGCCCCAAAAACCCTTTATGCGTCAGCCGGATCTCCATCTGTCAATCATGTCCATTCTATTCCAAATCAATCTGCCTCCTTCAAACATAAGGCAACGTAAAACTGTACATGACTATTATCCGTTGAAACACAATCGGGGTGAAAACAACAAATCAAAACTTAATTATTTACTTCGACATAGGCTATTTAATAGCCGGAACTAAGACAAAAAAATTCTCATGATCCTAAAAAAAGTTGAATTTAACAAGTACACAAAACATTAAAAAAACAACCAGGTGAACAACGGAATATGATAACTTCCGAATTGACTACCTATTCCGCTAATTTTCATAAATGACTTCCGTTAAAAGGAACTGGTATTGGTGTAGGATCTGCACAATAATAATCCTAAAGGTGACCTTGGTGAATAAGAGTAATAATTATCTAAAAATGGTCATGGTTCATGAAACACACAATTTATGACGTGTTAGACGGGTAGGCAGTAGGCACATTCCATACTATTGCAAATTTGAAAAATGTTTCTCTTCGTGAAAGTTTTTGGAATAGGGGCGCTCTATTGGAATCTGTAATAGAAATTAGAAATCGCTTACTTAACCATTAAGAACGTTTTCATGATCATAAAAGCTGTTGTGCAATAAACCGGAAATATGAGCTATTTGTTGCTAATCCTTGAAATTTAAAAAATATTTTTATAAATAATTAGGCTTAGTAAACAGTTGTGTAAGCACTGGCAAAGTAGGATTTGTGTTTGTTTGCGGGAGTAGGGGGAGGGGGCAACCGTGAGCGGCGAGAGGCATTTTTGATGGGGGTCACCGAAAGTATGTCGCCGTATGGCAGGCATAGTGATGTTACGGGTAAAAGTTTTTGCTATGTATTTTGTTTTGTCGAAGTATGGGGGTACAGTTTCGCTTTAGCCTTTCCAAAATATGAAGAGAACACGAGCGAAGCATGAAAAATATGTGCGTGGTGCATGTGTGTATACAGCCGTCAAATATCTTCCCGTTCGTATCTAGATTAGAAAACTTGGGAGGCTTAAGCCATACAAATCTCATTGAAAAAAATTCTTTAATGGTTGAAGACTCAGGTTGCTGAGATATTTTTGTCAAGGAGGGACTGGGTGGGTGTATTATGTCTCTTTTAAGGAGCTTACACCACCCGAAGACATTCCTCTCACACGCTACTGAGGAATTCTTTTAATTTTCCTTTTTACTCCGTCAGAACTGCCTCTTTTATATCAAATGACAGTTTGATCTCACGACCAATTTTCTTTGACTTAAATTCTCCTGAAAAGAAGATGATTTATAAAAAGAATTAATTATTATTGCACTTTTACATTTTGTTTATTGTTTCAGGCAAAACAAGAATAACATCATCGTTCGAGTTGGAGAACACAACCTCGATATTTTCGAACCGTCAGAGAACGATTACAATATCGATTGCTTATTCATGCATAGACGATATAAACCGGTAACATACGTATTCGATATCGCTTTGCTGAAACTTAAAACCGATGGTAATCCAATCACATTCCAGGATGAAGTTTTGCCCGTTTGCTTACCTAAGAAGGATGAGTTCAAAGCTGGCACCAAATGTTACGTCACTGGTT
>JAIGNY010000739.1:717500-822500 GCA_020152595.1 Chiridota heheva | reverse complement strand
TTTTGGAAGTGCATATGCAAATTTAAAATGATTTACCACTAGCTGCCTAGTAGCTTTTGGAAGTGCATATGCAACATTACAAATGATTTACCACTAGCTGACTAGTAGCCTTTGGAAGTGCATATACAACATTAAAAATGATTTACCACTAGCTGACTAGTAGCTTTTGGAAGTGCATATACAACATTAAAAATGATTTACCACTAGCTGAAAAGTATCTTTTGGAAGTGCAAATACAACATTAAAATGATTTACCACTAGCTGACTAGTAGCTTTTCGAAGTGCATATACAACATTACAAATGATTTACCACTAAGTGACTTGTAGCTTTTGGAAGTGCATATACAACATTAAAAATGATTTACCACTAGCTGACTAGTAGCTTTTGGAAGTGCATATACAACATTAAAATGATTTACCACTAGCTGACTAGTAGCTTTTGGAAGTGCATATACAACATTAAAATGATTTACCACTAGCTGACTAGTAGCTTTTGGAAGTGCATATACAACATTGAAAATGATTTACCACTAGCTGACTAGTAGCTTTTGGAAGTGCATATACAACATTAAAAATGATTTACCACTAGCTGCCTAGTAGCTTTTGGAAGTGCATGTACAACATTACAAATGATTTACCACTAGCTCCCTAGTGGCTTTTGGAAGTGCATTTGCAACATTAAAAATGATTTACCACTAGCAGACTAGTAGCTTTTGGAAGTGCATATACAACATTATAAATGATTTACCACTAGCTGACTAGTAGCCTTTGGCAGTGCATATACAACATTAAAAATGATTTACCACTAGCTGACTAGTAGCTTTTGAAAGTGCATATACAAAATTAAAAATGATTTACCACTAGCTGACTAGTAGCTTTTGGAAGTGCATATGCAACATTTAAAATGATTTAAGACTAGCTGACTAGTAGCTTTTGGAATTGCATATACAACAATACAAATGATTTACCACTAGCTGACTAGTATCTTTTGGAAGTGCATATACAATATTTAAAATGATTTACCACTAGCAGACTAGTAGCTTTTGGAAGTGCATATACAACATTACAAATAATTTACCACTAGCCGACTAGTAGCTTTTGGAAGTGCATATGCAACATTAAAAATGATTTACCACTAGCTGCCTAGTAGCTTTTGGAAGTGCATATGCAACATTACAAATGATTTACCACTAGCTGACTAGTAGCTTTTGGAAGTGCATATGCAACATTAAAAATGATTTACCACTAGCTCCCTAGTAGCTTTTGGAAGTGCATATGCAACATTAAAAATGATTTACCACTAGCTGCCTAGTAGCTTCTGGAAATGCATATGCAACATTACGAATGATTTACCACTAGCTGACTAGTAGCTTTTGGAAGTGCATATACAACATTAAATATGATTTACCACTAGCTCCCTAGTAGCTTTTGGAAGTGCATATGCAACATTACAAATGATTTACCACTAGCAGACTAGTAGCTTTTGGAAGTGCATATACAACATTGAAAATGATTTACCACTAGCAGACTAGTAGCTTTTGGAAGTGCATATACAACATTAAAAATGATTTACCACTAGCTGCCTAGTAGCTTTTGGAAGTGCATATACAACATTACGAATGATTTATCACTAGCTGACTAGTAGCTCTTGGAAGTGCATATACAACATTAAAAATGATTCACCACTAGCTCCCTAGTAGCCTTTGGAAGTGCATATGCAACATTAAAAATGATTTACCACTAGCTGACTAGTAGCTTTTGGAAGTGCATATGCAACATTATAAATGATTTACCACTAGCTGACTAGTAGCTTTTGGAAGTGCATATACAACATTTAAAATGATTTACCACTAGCAGACTAGTAGCTTTTGGAAGTGCATATACAACATTAAAAATGATTTACCACTAGCTGACTAGTAGCATTTGGAAGTGCATATACAACATCACAAATGATTTACCACTAGCTGCCTAGTAGCTTTTGAAAGTGCATATACAAAATTAAAAATAATTTACCACTAGCGGACTAGCAGCTTTTTGAAGTGCATATGCAACATTACAAATGATTTACCACTAGCTGACTAGTAGCTTTTGGAAGTGCATATACAACATTACAAATGATTTACCACTAGCTCCCTAGTAGCTTTTGGAAGTGCATATGCAAATTTAAAAATGATTTACCACTAGCTGCCTAGTAGCTTTTGGAAGTGCATATGCAACATTACAAATGATTTACCACTAGCTGACTAGTAGCCTTTGGAAGTGCATATACAACATTAAAAATGATTTACCACTAGCTGACTAGTAGCTTTTGGAAGTGCATATACAACATTAAAAATGATTTACCACTAGCTGAAAAGTATCTTTTGGAAGTGCAAATACAACATTAAAAATGATTTACCACTAGCTGACTAGTAGCTTTTCGAAGTGCATATACAACATTACAAATGATTTACCACTAAGTGACTTGTAGCTTTTGGAAGTGCATATACAACATTAAAAATGATTTACCACTAGCTGACTAGTAGCTTTTGGAAGTGCATATACAAAATTAAAAATGATTTACCACTAGCTGACTAGTAGCTTTTGGAAGTGCATATACAACATTAAAAATGATTTACCACTAGCTGACTAGTAGCTTTTGGAAGTGCATATACAACATTGAAAATGATTTACCACTAGCTGACTAGTAGCTTTTGGAAGTGCATATACAACATTAAAAATGATTTACCACTAGCTGCCTAGTAGCTTTTGGAAGTGCATATACAACATTACAAATGATTTACCACTAGCTCCCTAGTGGCTTTTGGAAGTGCATTTGCAACATTAAAAATGATTTACCACTAGCAGACTAGTAGCTTTTGGAAGTGCATATACAACATTATAAATGATTTACCACTAGCTGACTAGTAGCCTTTGGCAGTGCATATACAACATTAAAAATGATTTACCACTAGCTGACTAGTAGCTTTTGAAAGTGCATATACAAAATTAAAAATGATTTACCACTAGCGGACTAGTAGCTTTTAAAAGTGCATATACAAAATTAAAAATGATTTACCACTAGCTGACTAGTAGCTTTTGGAAGTGCATATGCAACATTTAAAATGATTTAAGACTAGCTGACTAGTAGCTTTTGGAAGTGCATATACAACAATACAAATGATTTACCACTAGCTGACTAGTATCTTTTGGAAGTGCATATACAATATTTAAAATGATTTACCACTAGCAGACTAGTAGCTTTTGGAAGTGCATATACAACATTACAAATAATTTACCACTAGCCGACTAGTAGCTTTTGGAAGTGCATATGCAACATTAAAAATGATTTACCACTAGCTGCCTAGTAGCTTTTGGAAGTGCATATGCAACATTACAAATGATTTACCACTAGCTGACTAGTAGCTTTTGGAAGTGCATATGCAACATTAAAAATGATTTACCACTAGCAGACTAGTAGCTTTTGGAGTGCATATACAACATTAGAAATGATTTACCACTAGCTGACTAGTAGCTTTTGGAAGTGCATATACAACATTAAAAATGATTTACCACTAGCTGACTAGTAGTTTTTAAGTGCATATACAACATTGAAAATGATTTACCACTAACTGACTAGTAGCTTTTGGAAGTGCATATACAACATTGAAAATGATTTACCACTAGCTGCCTAGTAGCTTTTGGAAGTGCATATGCAACATTAAAAATGATTTACCACTAGCTGCCTAGTAGCTTCTGGAAGTGCATATGCAACATTACGAATGATTTACCACTAGCTGACTAGTAGCTTTTGGAAGTGCATATACAACATTAAATATGATTTACCACTAGCTCCCTAGTAGCTTTTGGAAGTGCATATGCAACATTACAAATGATTTACCACTAGCAGACTAGTAGCTTTTGGAAGTGCATATACAACATTAAAAATGATTTACCACTAGCTGACTAGTAGCTTTTGGAAGTGCATATACAACATTGAAAATGATTTACCACTAGCAGACTAGTAGCTTTTGGAAGTGCATATACAACATTAAAAATGATTTACCACTAGCTGCCTAGTAGCTTTTGGAAGTGCATATACAACATTACGAATGATTTACCACTAGCTGACTAGTAGCTCTTGGAAGTGCATATACAACATTAAAAATGATTCACCACTAGCTCCCTAGTAGCCTTTGGAAGTGCATATGCAACATTAAAAATGATTTACCACTAGCTGACTAGTAGCTTTTGGAAGTGCATATGCAACATTATAAATGATTTACCACTAGCTGACTAGTAGCTTTTGGAAGTGCATATACAACATTTAAAATGATTTACCACTAGCAGACTAGTAGCTTTTGGAAGTGCATATACAACATTAAAAATGATTTACCACTAGCTGACTAGTAGCATTTGGAAGTGCATATACAACATCACAAATGATTTACCACTAGCTGCCTAGTAGCTTTTGGAAAGTGCATATAAAAATTAAAATAATTTACCACTAGCGGACTAGCAGCTTTTGAAGTGCATATGCAACATTACAAATGATTTACCACTAGCTGACTAGTAGCTTTTGGAAGTGCATATACAACCTTACAAATGATTTACCACTAGCTCCCTAGTAGCTTTTGGAAGTGCATATGCAAATTTAAAAATGATTTACCACTAGCTGCCTAGTAGCTTTTGGAAGTGCATATGCAACATTACAAATGATTTACCACTAGCTGACTAGTAGCCTTTGGAAGTGCATATACAACATTAAAAATGATTTACCACTAGCTGACTAGTAGCTTTTGGAAGTGCATATACAACATTACAAATGATTTACCACTAAGTGACTTGTAACTTTTGGAAGTGCATATACAACATTAAAAATGATTCACCACTAGCTGACTAGTAGCTTTTGGAAGTGCATATACAACATTGAAAATGATTTACCACTAGCTGACTAGTAGCTTTTGGAAGTGCATATACAACATTAAAAATGATTTACCACTAGCTGCCTAGTAGTTTTTGGAAGTGCATATACAACATTACAAATGATTTACCACTAGCTCCCTAGTAGCTTTTGGAAGTGCATATGCAAATTTAAAAATGATTTACCACTAGCTGCCTAGTAGCTTTTGGAAGTGCATATGCAACATTACAAATGATTTACCACTAGCTGACTAGTAGCCTTTGGAAGTGCATATACAACATTAAAAATGATTTACCACTAGCTGACTAGTAGCTTTTGGAAGTGCATATACAACATTGAAAATGATTTACCACTAGCTGACTTGTAGCTTTTGGAAGTGCATATACAACATTAAAAATGATTCACCACTAGCTGACTAGTAGCTTTTGGAAGTGCATATACAACATTGAAAATGATTTACCACTAGCTGACTAGTAGCTTTTGGAAGTGCATATACAACATTAAAAATGATTTACCACTAGCTGCCTAGTAGTTTTTGGAAGTGCATATACACCATTACAAATGATTTACCACTAGCTCCCTAGTGGCTTTTGGAAGTGCATTTGCAACATTAAAATGATTTACCACTAGCAGACTAGTAGCTTTTGGAAGTGCATATACAACATTATAAATGATTTACCACTAGCTGACTAGTAGCCTTTGGCAGTGCATATACAACATTAAAATGATTTACCACTAGCTGACTAGTAGCTTTTGAAAGTGCATATACAAAATTAAAAATGATTTACCACTAGCGGACTAGTAGCTTTTAAAAGTGCATATACAAAATTAAAAATGATTTACCACTAGCTGACTAGTAGCTTTTGGAAGTGCATATGCAACATTTAAAATGATTTAAGACTAGCTGACTAGTAGCTTTTGGAAGTGCATATACAACATTACAAATAATTTACCACTAGCCGACTAGTAGCTTTTGGAAGTGCATATGCAACATTAAAAATGATTTACCACTAGCTGCCTAGTAGCTTTTGGAAGTGCATATACAACATTACAAATGATTTACCACTAGCTGACTAGTAGCTTTTGGAAGTGTATACACAACATTAAACATGATTTACCACTAACAGACTAGTAGCTTTTGGAAGTGAATATACAACATTACAAATGATTTACCACTAACAGACTAGTAGCTTTTGGAAGTGCACATACAACATTAAAAATGATTTAACACTAGCTGATTAGTAGTTTTTTAAGTTCATATGTAAACATTAAAAATGATTTACCACTAGCAGACTAGTAGCTTTTGGAAGTGCATATACAACATTAAAAATGATTTACCACTAGCTGACTAGTAGCTTTTGGAAGTGCATATACAACATTAAAATGATTTACCACTAGCTGACTAGTAGCTTTTGGAAGTGCATATACAACATTACAAATGATTTACCACTAGCTGACTAGTAGCTTTTGGAAGTGCATATACAACATTAAATATGATTTACCACTAGCTCCCTAGTAGCTTTTGGAAGTGCATATGCAACTTTAAAAATGATTTACAATAGCTGCCTAGTAGCTTTTGGAAGTGCATATACAACATTAGAAATGATTTACCACTAGCTGACTAGTAGCCTTTGGAAGTGCATATACAACATTAAAAATGATTTACCACTAGCTGACTAGTAGCTTTTGGAAGTGCATATACAACATCACAAATGATTTACCACTAGCTAACTTAGTAGCTTTTGAAAGTGCATATACAAAATTAAAAATGATTTACCACTAGCGGACTAGCAGCTTTTGGAAGTGCATATGCAACATTTAAAATGATTTACCACTAGCTAACTAGTAGCTTTTGGAAGTGCATATACAACATTGAAAATGATTTACCACTAGCTGACTAGTAACTTTTGGAAGTGCATATACAAAATTAAAAATGGTTTACCACTAGCGGACTAGTACCTTTTGGAAGTGCATATGCAAAATTTAAAATGATTTACCACTAGCTGTCTAGTAGCTTTTGGAAGTGCATATACAACATTACAAATGATTTACCACTAGCTGTCTAGTAGCTTTTGGAAGTGCATATACATTTTGTGAGTGCAAAGATACAATTAATTTATTTTGTTTTTCAGAGTTGATCAATCCAAGGATCACTGAGATCCACACTTGAGGATTTGTAATGCAATGGATGCCGTTACGTTCCATATAGCACCACCGATCCTATACACATTTACTGTATACATTCTATGCTCATTTACTGTATACATCGAAGATCAAAGAAAAATTGACACGCATTGCAAATAGAAAATATAAACATTCTTTAAAATTGGTACAAAATTAAACAAAAATCCATGCCTTAAAAAGCTTTTATCTTCATTTCAAGAAAATAGAGATTGAAAGAACTTGATTCGTTAAGCGTAACCTATCTCCATTTTGAGAAAAAGAGATTGAAATAACTAGATTTGTTAAGCGTAGCCTCTTTTTGATCTAGAGATTTCTACACTTAATTTTTTTAACTGAGTCATTTTCAGAAATGGATCTAAAATAGATAATTATAAGTGGAGAACAAAAACAGGTGATTCTAAATAATTCACATATTCATTCATTTCTATTTCATTTCCAGTTCATTTAAAATTTGCTGCAATAAGTTTAAATTTCGTATATAAAGAAAAGGTGTATGGGATGAGTGTTGCATAACTATGATGCATCTCAATAAGATAACCATCTGAATAAGATATCCATCTGAATACGATAACCATTAGAACACAATGATCATCTGAATATATCTCAATAAGATGATCATCTGAATGCGATGACCATCTGATTAATATACCCATCTGAATACGACAACCATCTGAATAAGATAACAATCTGAATACGATAACAAACTGAACACTATGATCACCTAAATACATTGATCTTCTGGATACGGAGACTATCGGAATACGATAACCATCTCAATACAATAACCATCTCAATACATCATCCATCTGAATTCGGTAACTATCTGAATACGGTAACCATCTGAATTTGCTAGCCATCTGAATAAAATAACCATCTAAATACGATAACTATCTAAATTTGCTAGCCATCTGAATAAAATAACCATCTGAATACGAGAACCATTTGAATAAAATAACCATCTAAATACGATAACCATCTAAATTTGCTAGCCATCTGAATAAAATAACCATCTGAATACGAGAACTATCTGAATACGATAGCAATCTGAATACGATAACCATTTGAATAAGATAACAATCTGAATACGATAACCTTTTGAATAAAATAACAATCAAATGACCATATAAATACGATGGTCAAGTTTAATACGAAATCCATCTGAATGCGATAAAGATAAAAATTTGAAGAGGGTAACCATCAAAGTATCTGAATACGATAACCATCTAAATACGATAACCATCAAAATACGATAACCATCTGAATATGATAACAATCGGAAAGCCATTAAAGTACGATAACCATCTGAATATGATAGCCATCTTAATACGATAATCAATGAAGTACGATAACCATCTTAATACGATAACCACCGAAGTACGATACTCATCTAAATACGATAACCATCAAAGTATGATAACCATCTGAATACGATGACCATCTGAAAAAGATAACAATCATATGATCACATTACCACATGAATACGATAACCATCTGAATACGATACCCCTCAAAGTACGATCACAATCTGCATACAATAGCCATCTAAATACGATGGCCATCTTTATACGATATCCACCTGCATACGATTACCATCTGAATACGATAGCAATCTGAATATGATAACCATCTGAATAAGATAACAATCATATGATTATATTACCACATGGATACGATGGCCAGTTGAATACGATAACCATTTGGATGCAATAACCATCTGAATACAATCACCATTTGAATACGATAACCATCTGAATACGACAACCCTCAAATTATAATCACAATCGGCATACTATAACCATCTAAATACAATGACCATCTTTATACGATATGCACCTGCATACGATATGTGAATACTGTAACAATCTGAATACGATAACAATCTGAATAAGATAGCAATTTGAATACGATAACCATCTAAAAAAGATAACAATCATATGATTATATTAGCACATGAATACGATGGTCAGTTGAATACGATAACCATCTGAATGCGATAACCATCTGAATGCGATGTCCCTCAAAGTACGATCACAATCAGCATACGATGAACATGTAAATACGATGGCCATCTTTATACGATATCCACCTGCATACGATTACCATCTGAAAACGATAGCAATCTGAATACGATAACCATCTGAATAAGATAACAATCTGAATACGATGACCATCTGAAAAAGATAACAATCATATGATTATATCACTACATGAGTGCGATGGTCAGTTGAATACGATAACCACCTGAATGCGATAACCATCTAAATACGATCACCATCTGAATACGATAACCATCAATGTACGGTAACCATCTGAATATGATAACCATCTGAAAACGATAACCATCTGAATACGATTACCATATGAAAACGATAACCATTTGAATACGATCACTTTCTCAATACGATAACCATCTGACTACGATAACCATCAACGTACGATAATCATCTAAATACGATAACAATCGGAATACGATAACCATCTGAATACGATAACCCACAAAGTACGATCACAATCGGCATACGATAACCATCTGACTACGATAATCATCAACGTATGATAACCATCTGAATACGATAACCATTGAAGTACGATAACCCTCAAAGTACGATCATAACCGGCATACGATAACCATCTAAATACGATGGCGATCTTTATACGATATCCAACTGCATACGATTACTATCTGAATACGATAGCCATCTGAATACGGTAACCATCTGAATAAGATAACAATCTGAATACGATGGCCACCTGAAAAAGATAACAATCATATGATTGTATTACCAAATAAATACAATGGCCAGTTGAATACGATAATCATCTGAATGCGATAACCATCAAAGATCGATAACCATCTGAATATAATAACCATCTGAATACAATAACCATCAAAGTGTTATAACCATCTGAATACGATGACCATCTGAATACGATATCCACCTGCATGCGATGACCATCTGAATACGATAAACATTTGAATAAAATAACCATCAGAGTACGATAATTATTTGAATTATCCAGTAGCCAGTCAGCCCATCACCGAATACTACACTGTACCGGAGTGCTTGCGTTACACCAAGGACACGTCTGAAAAAGTAGGTCAGACATATACAATCCCCACTTTTGACCTTGGCGTGTGTATCAAAGTATATCCATTTACATGGAATATGCCAGAGAAATATGACAAACGCATTGGTTATTTTTTATTCTATCTGTGTTTACATGTAGGTGATTGACAAAATATGGTAGATTCTGGCCTCGCGGAACTTCTACTTTAAGCTGGCTTGATAAGTAGTGGCTCCCTCTCTGATGCTCTCGCACGAAAGCACTGTAGCAGAGCAACTCAAAGATAGTAGTGATTAAACTCCCTTGTCCTTCCCTGAATTTCATCAAATCTCCCGTTGCAGTCACTTTGATTGTTGTGTGAAATGATGCTCCTATCTGTACTGCTGTTCAGAAGTATGTAAAATTTGGACAACGACACGTACTGGCCATTTGGCGAGGACAACGCAACTATAGATATCCTACATGAACCACATCCGTCTTATTCGTTCTCTTCTAGAAGCTGTGAAGACCAACAGCTTCCTATGATGAGTGACTCTCACTTGTGTCACCATTGTTCTTCAGTACATGCAAGGTATCTGACTTACTGTTTGTGTTCTGGCCAACATTGATGATTCACGTCCAGGCGCAAGAAGCTTGATTGAAAATGGAGTCATAAGTGTGACACAGTTTTTCATCCATCTCAGAAAATTGTTGTGCAATCGCAATACGACGGAGGAAACATTCCTGTGTTGTCAGCGATATTGGATCCACTGGACCAGTGGGCCACTGCCTTGCCTTTGAGTATGAGAGGCGAAAGAGGGCAGGAAGTGCCTTTTGTAAATTATGGGCGGACGGAGCACGGGGTGCCCTTTTGAAAGTTACGGGTGGATCAGGGCAGAAGGTACCCTTTTGAAAGTTATATGAAATTATTTTAGGTCATTCTTGAAGCTTGATAAATAGAAATCCACTCACTTACAAATCCTACATAGTACATATAAACTGTAACATACATTTAGTATTCATTTGACACAATTTCCCAGGGGATCCAACAGTGAGGGCTGTGCTTCAAGGGGCATGGAAAAAGCGGAGGTTGGACAAATGCACCCTTGCCCTCCTTTAAATCCCGCTTATTCTCAAACCCATATGTGTCAGAACCGAGGGCCAGGAGACACGTGGCCTGGGCCCCACTTTTTTCGAAAACTGACAAAAAGTGTCCCTTTTTGATATGAAAAGTGCTTATCAATTATTGTCAAATAAGTGCCCTCACTTGACTTTTCCTCTTTGCGCGAGTTCCTTCCGAGACCCTTGGGTGTTGTGCCAAATCACATGAAAGACCAGGCACAGGCTCTGCACAAGTTTCAGGTCTGTTTACCAATTACCAAGCTGAGAACAACACATGCCTGGTTCCTATATATGGAATCTACCTTTGGTATGGCTGGTATAGTTGATAGCAACAAAGGTACCAAAAATCCTGATGTGTGTGTCACTAAAATCAGGAAGGGAGAGAGATTGATGATAAAGATAAAAGAACTTGACAAGTTGCCTGAACCCATTTGATGTGGACATGAAAAACAAGCGATTTGCTCATCTGGATGTGTGTCATCTGATGATATTGCAGCTGATGTACTACAAGCATTAAGCTGATGTGCAAACAAACAATAAATTAAGATTGAATACAAGTATAGTTAAGTTATTCAGTTCACGCAATAAGGTAATTACAGCCTTTCAGCTGTCTATCCAGTCCCAAAACCAAGGATTGAATCTAAAAATTCAGGAATTGATGAACTGTCCGTTCACACCTATTCCATACAGCATTACAACAGCCAATGGCTACCTGGCAAAGACAGACAAGGAAAAAAACGTTCAAAAATCTGAAGACAAATTGTTGCAAAGTTGAAGTACCAACAGCCGATAAAGCACTGACTGTGCATGATGATAAGGCCTGCTTCTGTTATATAAAAGATGTCCCTGGAAGCATTACAGAGATCAGCCCAAAACAGTTCAATGTCATAGGGAAGAATGATGATGTCTTCAGTACGGATTAATAATGTAAAGTCTATGAAGAAACAGTGACGGGGTTGTGGAGATTAGTTATTGTTGAAAGGTGAAGTAACCAAGAGACCAGCAGACTGAAAGTCGGTCTTATCAAACGATGAAAACAAGGCTTAGTTGATCAGGTTACTTATGAAGATGTGAAATAGTATTCAGAAACTGGATGGGCATCTGAAAAGGAGCTCATGTTTCTCAATCGACATTCCTAAAGCTAGAGAAGGGCGTGGGTGAAACAACATCATGAAACCCTTTTGGTATGAGGGGATGCTATCTCCAAGGATAATGAAATTGATGTATGATATCCACTATAATCATGAAATTGTTGAAGGCAGTGACAGAGATTATATTTAGTGATTCATTTTCATCTCACAATGTTACCATTTTCATTTACAGATAATTATCTGAATATGATAACAATCTGAATACCATAACCTTCAAAGTACGATAATCATCTGAACACGATAATTATCTGAATATGATAACAATCGGAATACGATAACCATCTAAAGACGATGGCCATCTGAATATTGATAACCACCTGCGTACGATGGCCATCAGATGCAATTACCATCTGAATATGATATCCGTCTGAATACGAAAACAATCTGAATAAAATGTGAACCATCTAAAAACAACAATTATCTGAATACTATGATTTTTGACAACGTTAATTATCTGAATACGATGACCATCTGAATACAGTAACCATCAAAGTAAGATAACCATATGAATACGATGATAATTTGAATAAGACAACCATCAAAGTACGATAACCATCTGAATATAATGACCATCTGAATACAATGACCATCTGAATACGAAACCCACTTAAATACGATAATTATCTGAATAAGATAACCATCTGTATACGATAAGAATCGGATCTCGATAACCATCTGAATATGATAAGAATAGGAATACAATAACCATCTAAAAACGATGGCCATCTGAATACGATGACCATCTGAATACGATGACCATCTGAATGTGATAACCATCTGAATACGATAACAATCTGAGTAAAATAACAATCTGAAAACAACAATTATCTAAATACATCATCTGAATACGATGACCATCTGAATGCGACGACTATCTAAATACGGTAACCATCTGAATACGACGACTCATCTGAATACGGTGACCTTCTGAATACGAGAACTGGATACAATGGCCATCTAAGTACGATCACCATCTGAATACAATATTCAACCTGAATTCGATTACCATGTGAGTATGATATTCATCTGAATACGATAACCATACGATATATTACATGGACACTTATTAATCATATTTCTTTGACTTCAATATCACAAATACAAATAAGCAAAAGTATTACAATCAATCCACATACTGACATATGGAATACAAAAGCAACAAATAAAGCTAGCCAACTGTAATAGCTTGATCAAATAAATATATACCCGCCTATATTTTCTTTATAAAGAACATACAAAAAGAAACTTTCTTTTCTTAATGAAAATACACTTTTTAACATGTAGAGCAAACTTGATACATTAACAAAACAGTCCAAACTATTATCTAAACACGATGACTATAATTATGAACAAGATGGGCAAATGAAAACAAGGATCAATTGAACGATGACCATTCAAAAAGATTTCCATCTATATACAACGACCATCTAAATACGATGACTACCTGAACGCAATGAATACATGATCATGATGCATAACGCTGATGAAACACGGGACCATCTTAAGAACATGACCATCGAAAAACGTTGGCAATCTGAACAAGTTGGTCATCTGAACACGATATCCATCTGCACGCGCTGGCCACCTGCAACTATGACCATCTGCAACACCATATGAACACTTTTGTCAATAAAATTGACAGTTTTGTGCTAATTGCGGTTCGTTTTTCCCTGATAGAAACGTTTGACTAAGATATTAAGAAATGCTTTCTTGCTGTTAAACATGGTTTTCCATTGGGGATGTACTGTTTATTGTAATGATAACACGAAGTTCCCGTACACTGGCGATTTTTCCCTGTAGGTCGGAAGAGGGAAAGAAAGATACCCTATTTTTCTGATTATTATTGACAATCACATTCAAACCCTGGCAGAAATTTACTTAAGCCTAGGTTTTGTTGCAGATTATAGATTACAGTGGTTTAAATATCTTTAGACGACAATAGAAAAATGGCCCACTAAAAATGACCCTCTGCAAGAAAACTATCGAAAATAATATTTTAGTTTCAGGGTTATGGTCAACCAAATATAGACGATATCTTAATTCAGACACAATGTGTTGTTTTAGGATTGAATGACAACTCAAAAACTGAATGAAGGACGAAACATTTAATTTATCTCTTAACAGAATATTTATCCTTTCATTAGAGGTATTATAGTATTAACAAAATAGATATTCTTCGCTGGCGCTCAGTTCCCCCCCCCCCAAAAAAAACAAAAAAACAAAACAACAACAACCCTGTAGCATCAGCGGTAGGCATTCGGGAAATGAAGGTTTCACATAGGAACCCAACCGTAGAGCTGTACAGCACGGCCCGGTCTAACATCACTATCATATACGATATTGAAATGCATATAAATACATGAAAAGAAATCGAATTTCAATAAATTATTTTACTATTTTATGGTTTTCATTAAATTGTTATTAGTGACTTAGCTAAAGATCTTCCAGGAATACAAAAACATTGCCCCAAATCACCAGATATCTTTTATTGATTCTTTCGAATCATTTAATGATATGCTATTTCAGTATTTAGAAATCATGACGTACTGATGATGTTGTGTAGAAACAGTGGCGTGTTTAGTTTTTCGGTGCAAACGGTAATTATCAGAAAATAACTATACCCAGAGGCGCATAAAAAGCAGGGAAAGGTGTCAGATTTTACCCTCCAGAGTAGCAGATTGATTGAAATTAGAAAATTATTCATAAGAAATTAAAGAAATGAAGGAAATTAAACTGAGTTATTAATATAAAATCTAAAAAAAATAAAAATATTAAACTGAAATTTTGGTCAATTATTAAAAATTTGTGTAAGTTTTACAAACTTTTTGGACAACGTTTCCTTAAAATAAAAGAAAATTCCCCAAAATGGGTGAGGGCTTTTCGAACATCGAAAAAAAAATTCCGAAAATTGAGAAAATTGCCGGAAAATCGGAAAATAATCGCCCGAAAATCTAAGAATGTTGCCCAAAAAAGAATTGAAATTAAAATAATCGAAGGAAAATTCCCGCAAATAAACAAAAATTCCCGCAATTGAAGAAAATTTCCCGAAAATTAAAGAAAAGTTTTCAAAAAGGTAAAATGATTGACCAGAAATCAAAGAAATTGACTGAAAATTAAAAAAAGAAATTACCAAAAATTAAAGAAATTTACCAAAAACTGAAAATTTTATTGCACTAAAAGTCACAACTAAAATTGAACAAAATTTAACTTTATGTATTCATTATTTACAGTTTATTTTCCTAATAAGCATGATGTGCATCCCGCTACTTATGTTTTACATACATAAATTCGCCATGGGTGTGTGTGTGTGGGGAGGAAGGGGATCCCTGATCCCCCTGAATGAATACGCCACCGTGTAGAAGTAAATCTTTAGCTAGGGTGTTTCTCGATCTATAATGTTCAAAATTATAGCCATGTAGAAAAGCTTGACTCCCTAAAATAATGAAGATTTCAGGTGGTGCTTGGCTGCATCTCGTTAACGCAATAATTGTTTTGCACAACACTTAATACAAATAAACATTGATTAACTATCATAACAAACCAAAACCAAATTTTAACTTGCTGCGAAAGAATTGAAATTAAAGAATTACACTCAAAATATAAAGAGGATAGATGGCTTCATATCCTACGAATCTTATCACATACTTCAAAAAACCCACAATTTAAGTGTGGAGCTCTACCTCCCTCGAAGTTAGCTATCCCCATGCCCATCAGCAATTCTGTGCCACATTTACTTTGATTATTTCTTGACTTTTTCTCTGTCCCTCCCCCCCCCCACGCGAATTTTTTCCTTTTCATTTTTGCATATATGCCCCTTTAATTACGCTATACCTGTATGCTGATTATGAATTAGGTCCAATATACTAAAATATAGGTATAACGTTGCCTCTAAACACTGTTACCACAAATCAATTGTTACGTGTAACCCACGACCACAACTCTCTGTATATGCTAGTACAAATAATAATAAAAAATAAGGCAGATGATAAAAGCATTTGTTAAAGAAATTAACCTGTGAAACGAGGGAAATACTTCAGCTAATGGAATCCTGCAAAGAACAAACATTTCCCTTTTCTTTGGAAAGAAATTCCTTCAATAAAACTAAATATTGAGGTTACTTCATTTCAATCGGAAAATAGTTGTCGGAAATTGGTTTTATGAAAATAAACAGGAAGATTTTCTTAGGAGGGTTTGAAAAATCAATATTTTTGTAATACCTTATATAATACTTATGTGTATTTGGATGAATAGATACATAATGTGATTAGGCACCTCTTATTGCATTTTCAGCCGTTTCCAGGAATCAACCTGGACTCGATCTATATCCTACAAGATAAAGTACTTGGTCCGGTAATAGTGAGGTTATTGCTCATATTTGTAATAGTCATGAGTAAACTACGAAGTGACAAGGGAAAGTTTTCATTTTGAGAAAATACCTTAGTCAAGGCATTCATAAACGTATATAATCGTATGACATCAATGTACGTATCGAAAGTATCTACAATGATGACGAGGCAAAATACTCAGCTATTTTTATCTTTGAATAGAATTATCAGTTGTTTGAAAACAATTTCATTTAGTGATTTCAATTATTATCGTGAGGAAAGAACTGAAAGAACAAAACATTCTATAGAACGTTAAATCCCGAGGTGCACAATGGTTGATTGTCATTGTTATCGTCAAAGAGTATCAGTCTTGACAATTATCTCATTAATGGTTATTATTTTTTCTGGATTCTCAAGGTCATCGCCGGTCATCGGTGAAAAGTCAAAGGTGAGAGTTTATAATTTATTCTTACAGGGATAAGAGTTATGAGCTCTTTAAGTGGGAGGGGATGTGAAAGAGATATGTTTTGCTGACCAGTTGACGAGATTTGTATGCCAAATTGAAACAAACAATGTAACAAAATATCTAGCAAGAGACAAAAAAGGTCATTGAATATAAGAAATATAATCATTTTTAAATGATAAAAATTGCATGGGTGTAGGTCAAGGTTCGACACCCCTCCCCTCATGACTCTCCACGAGGTCAAAAAGTCAAAAAACATTTGTTCCAGAAAATTTGCTAAAAGATCCAGAAAAATTGCTAAAAGGTATTTAAATTTGTAAATAGGTGCAGCTTTTGAGGCAATGGCCAGTTTTGTTTGCTCTCAGTAAAATATAAAGAGGGGCTCATCCCAAAACAAATCGCACTGATTATTAGTCCGGGAGCAACCCGAAAAACTGTGTACTTTGAAATACCCCCCCGCTCCCCCGCCCCTCTTAAAAAGGTGAGCAATCTGTTCAGTTGATTGATTTTCTCAAAAAGGCAGAGATGAATTTCAAATAGCAAAGGCGCAAAGTTTTGAATATCTATTTACTATCCGTCTCCAAAATTTCATGATAACCAGTGAAATTTTAAACAATCCGGGCGGAAAATGGGATACCCGATATGTTTAGTGTCGGCTAGTCAAATGTGTAGGCTCATGCGATGACGTAATACATAAAAGTACCCAATTTTTGGGGTATTTCAAAGTACCCAGTTTTTCGGGCTGCTTCCGGACTGGCTATAGAACCACATTCTTAGCAAATTGACAAACTTTCATTTGTATCGCTTCTTAATATTTTATTTTACTGGAGTGCGGGGGTATAGGGCGTTGGTGATACCACACATTACATTTTATTTAAACTAGGCTTATTTGCTTTGTCAGCCTCACATAACCTTATTCCTTAGTAGTCGTCAGAATATGTTCATTTTAGAGGGGGTTGGTAGTGGAATTCTTACTATATTCTTGAATTTGTGCAAGCGATGTGTCTCATGACAAAGTTAGAAAATAGTAATAATAAAGTTAGATAATATCGCACCAGTGTCGTATTATTTATTTATTTTAAATAAAACTGCCAAACTGTTTTGCAATTGGTTTTAAAATGTTCGTGATGAAAACGATGCGAATTTTTGGCAAGATTTGTAATAATTTGAGATAAAAAACCTCGTGAGTGAAGCTTTAACATAACTAGGCCTGTTTTTCTCTTGTAGAAAACGGAACCGGACACATCTTCACAATCACGGGATGGAGGAAATCACGTTATAGGTGAGATACTGTCAGTTTGTTAACAAATATAGTACGTGCATGTGACACCACATGTATGAAGCGAGCTTTTGGGTTCCGGAGTAAGCTGCCCCGGATTTCTTACCGAACTTTAGCACTTGTCCCAATTGCGGTGAATAATTAATAACATTATATCCGGTTTTAAAATATATCACTGCCAGTACTTCTATATCCGTGATAATACTATCCATTATCGAAAATCCACGATTATTTCATTGAAGTGAAATGAAGATGATAAAGAGTTTTGATAACCTAATGGCGTAGCATTTATGGACATGCAGCACCTCATACCATATTTTAGGATGGAACAAATCTCCAATTTTTGAACAATTAACGATCTTTTTTACAAATTTGTAATTTACGATTTTATTTTCGACTGACGGAGAGTTGAAAGCTTTTCCAAAAAGCAAAACCTAGTAACGTTCTATGTACTAAAAAGAACGGCAGCAAGTTTTGCTTTTTGAACAATTTTTACCATGATCTGTTAAAATTATTACAGTGATGACATTCTCTTGTCACGTGCCTATTTAGTACAAAAATCACCTAACTAAACTTCATCTTCTTTCACAGATACGTTGTTACGGAAACGTCGTGTTGTGGGTGGCCTGCAGGCCATGCGTCGATGGCCATGGATGGTACTATTATACGACAGGACTACCAATGACGTCATCTGCGGTGGAACGCTTATCACCAACGAACATATTCTGACAGCCGCCCACTGTATAGATGGGTAAGTAATATTCGGCCAATACATTTATAGTCGGAAAATTGTCTTCATTGTGTAAGTGCTGATTACCTTTTACAGCCCTTCTAAAGTTGGTAAAAACGTAATTTTCATATTTATGGTATTCAGGTCTACCTAAATTTTCCCGGCAGTCTTATTGCGAATCGTGTTCCTTCACTTCACAAAACATGATCAGCGCTTTTTCAGAAATATGAGGACTTACTATTTTCTCTCTTCAATCATAATGTTCCATAGCAGAGTCAGAAATTATGAGCCTTTGTTATCTCAAAAGGAGCAAACTGAACTGTCCGTACTTTATCAGATTATGAGCAATAATCTACAAAATGATATTTCACGGAAAATCCTCCTTCCCTCCTCTAACTTTGCATCTCTATCCCTCCTATCCCCTTCCCATGTCCTCTTAAACCTTTCTCCTGGTTCCCTCTCCATTTCTCCCTCATGTAAACTCTTATCTTCTCGCTGCTCCCCACCACTTTCCCCAATCATCGGCTCCTCCCCGAACCCTCTGTAGTTATGCTACAGCCAACATTCATTATTCTATGTCTTATATCTCCACTTCAGGCGCGACATTAATGAACTTATGGTACGATTGGGTGATCATAACCGAAACGTTCCGGAACATTCCGAGGTCAATTTTGGAATTGAATGTGCAACTATCTCGAAAAGATACGATTCTAGGACGTTCAGCCATGATATTGCTTTGCTGAAGCTTAAGACAGACGAAACACACTGGGTTCAAGTTAGCAATAATGTTGCACCAATTCAGCTTCCTCTTAGAAATGAATTCAGAAAAGGAAAAACATGCCGTGTGCTCGGTTGGGGCTATACAAGTATGTATTATTTATATTTATTCACTATTTTTGAAAGTCCCTGCCAACAGGTCAAGTAATCTATCTGTAAATGTTTAGTGATAAAGAGAAAATATAAAGGATTAATTCAATGTTCAAGAAATTTCATCTTTTATGAAAGGGAACTCTAAAAGAAACATAATGGTCAATACATTACATTACTTCAATATATTATTTCGTTAGAGAGGTAGGCCTACTCGTGTTTTGCCTCATGTGTGTTGAAATCACTTATATTGAAAGTTATATGTAAAAGGTTGGCGCCGTCATCTTCATTTCCGTAACAACTGTTAATATATTTACAAATGTGGAACTACAATGGTCCAAACGACTCATTCTGTCAGCCATGCTTTGCCACTAAATACGTCAATATTTTTATATCATCTATAGTTTTTTAAAAGTTTTTTATTATTATCCCCCAAGGTTTTTCGGATTATTTCTATGACGTTAGCCCCGATATATTGATGGAGGCCAAAGTACCACTTATTCCAAACAGCAAGTGCCGGCAAGCGGGAACTCGGTACCACCACAGCTTGGATAGTAAAATGACCTGCGCTGGCTTCTACGCAGGAAACGTCCGGGGTGACACCTGCAAGAAAGACAGTGGTGGACCGCTGATGTGCCAGGCACGTGATGGGTCTTGGAAGTTATGGGGCATCACGTCATGGGGTGAGAACACGTTCTGTGAGGAAGCTCCTGCGGTGCCCTCTCCAGGTGTGTATACAAGAGTGGATCGATTCTTAAAGTGGATTGAGAGAGGCATCAGTTCAAAGCACTGCCGTTCATGAGTACTTACATCACCGTCGAATACTATAGAGAGGCGTGGTCAATAGAGGACACACCTTTCTTAAAGTAACTTTACAATATTGATTGCAGCGGGTCAAAGGTGAAGAAAAACAATCAATTTATTTCTTATTTAAGATTTTCCATAAAATCGTGGTCACATGTTTGTCCTAGACATTTGTATACCATATCTTTATCTGCAGATCTGTAAACGAAAAGGCCTTCGCTATGTAAGGCAATCCGCGCAAAATAACATTTCATTCCCTAAATTGTTACACTTTTGGACAGTCCGGTTATGCTCCCGATCGGGAGATCTCCCAATTGGGAGATTTGTTGTCATTATTACCCACAATGCATCTTTCCAAATTCAAATCGCTTCTAAAGAAATACATAACGGTTAAAACAGGTTTAAGCCAAAGGTAGGAAAAATGTATAAGAAATAATCAAATTCTATTGGTGTAACAAAACAAAGAAATTATTTCCTCCATTTTCACCAAGGAAAATTTGACTTTCACTAGGGAATTTTAACATAATCTTTACAAATTAATTTCAATACAATTTAAGGGCAGATTTTACCATTTTAATCACCAGCAAAAGCTCGAATCATACATAAATATCAATTACAATATCATTTCCAAAGTATACAACTTTAGAATTACAGAATTTGACAAACCAAAACAATTTAACGGCTGAACTTATTAGCAACCATTTAAGTTATACTTACTGCGCATGTCTCGATTTCCCAATCGGGAGATCTACCGATCTGTAGCGTGTACCGGACTGTTGGATTCAGGAAAACTTATGTTAGCTACCACATAGAGGGAAAAATAAATTCAAAACTCTAACTTCAGCCCTCTAATTTTTAACTCTCCCTGATAGTTAACATGTACAGCCAAATATTTGGTAGTGATTGGTGACACAGTGAGGTCCTGGTGGGCACTATCCACTCCCCACTGGTACCCCACAACATGCACGTGTTATCCAATATACGCATGTTCAATCCACGCATTTTTTCAATAAATATGTATTTCATTTTTTCCCGCGGTGGAAAGGCGGAGGGGGAGGGGGGACGGTTCCCCTCTTTAAATATAACGACATTTAAAAAGGCACACGTCATTCTATCAATTACTTTACATTTAGTCACTGAGTACTTCTAGAAACTGTTGATTGAGAAAATTTAAGAAAGTCTTAGCCTCACAAGCTACTTGCTGTCCAATATACAATAGATTAGAAAAATGGAATGGACCAATAAAGAATAAAGGGTTATTCACCTGATGACATCACAAATTAGCATTATCTTAAAATTCCCAATGCTATAAATGGTCAAAATCGTATTCAATTTTCATGCTTTTTTCAAGTTTTCATGATTTTCAGCAGGGTTTTAAATAGTCTAATCCAATAGAACACATTAGGCTTTGTTACTCAATATGTAGTTTTTGCTATTAATTACAAAAGTTGGGGTAGATATGCATTTAAATAACTTATAGAGAGCTGGAGAGGCAAAGTTTGAAATACTACCGCCCGTAAGGGGTAGTGCAATACTGTATCGTGCAATTTTGTATATATAAATGTATTTATTTATTTATTTATATATGTATTTTAAATTATTTAATTGTTATTTTCATATTTTCTTCTTGATTTTTATTGTATTTATTCAAATGTAAATGTAGAAATGATGGAAACGTTACAAACAAACAAACAAACAAACAAACAAACAAAAGGTACAATATTTCAAAGATGGGAACCTTTTTGGTCTATAATCGGATATGAATGAATGAGTTCGTTTATAGTTTACATACAAGTTTATAGGCCGATATAGGTTAATAGGCCCATGATATCATCTGTCATTGAAGAGAGGAATAGACGAACGGAAATGTCAAAACCCGGTGTCAGTCGGCAGTGCAAACACACATTTTTGGGGGCGGTCGTGGGAACACCTACAAATTATGTTGGAATTGGTCAAAGGCGTATTTTCAATTACCATGCGGCTTATTTTAATTTTAACGGTGAACCTTTTTTACACGGTGATTTCTTCAAACAAACTGGGTCCTTATGCAACCTCGAGTTAGTGCAATAGCTATATGTAGAAACAATTTACTTGCATATTGGAAAAAGTAAATGGAAGAAAAAGAGGTAGACAAAATGTGCATAGCAAGAAAAATTAAAGTATGATGTTTGTTTCTTTTGATGATTATAATTCAATGACTGTTAAATAGTTACAATGTCACTAATAATTGTATTGTTCTTTACCCACTAAATTGATATATGACTATCAACCTACATGTTTTATTGTATAACTGTTGTACGCATGTGCAATAGAATAAATAAACTTACACTCAAAATTGAAAAACAACAATAACTCTGTACCCATCGTGCTCTTTATTATTGCTTTTGTTTTCCGGGCGTAGATTTCAAGCCAATTCCATGACGGATGGTCCAACTAATCTTCACGAAGATATAGGAATTTTATTAATAATTTTTTTTTTTCGTGTTCGCGTGGAGATAACAAACAATACAATCAAATGTTTCTGAATGGTGGAAATAATCACCACCAAGCCAATCAATAATCACCACCAAGCCCACTAATGATCACTGCCAAACCAATCAATAATCGCCACATAGCTAATCAATTATCACCACATAGCTAATCAAATAATCACCACCAAGCCAAACAATAATCATCATCAAGAAAATCAATATTCACCACCAGGCCAATCAATAATCACCACCTAGTCAATCAATAATCACCGCCAAGCTATCCAATATTCACCACCAAGCCAATCAATAATCACTACCAAGCCAATCAATAATCACCACCAGGCCAATCATTAATCACCACCTAGCCAATCAATAATCACTAGCAAGCCATCCAATATTCATCACCAAGCCAATCAATAATCACTACCAAGCCAATCAATAATCACCACCAAGCCAATCAATAATCATCACCAAGCCAATCAATAATCACCACCAAGCCATCAATGATCACTGCAAAGTCAATCAATGATCACCGTCAAGCTAATCAGTAATCACCACATACCCAATCAATAACCACCACCAAGCCAATCATTAATCACCACCAAGCCAATCAATAATCATCCCAAGCCAATCAATGACCACCACCAAGCCAATCAATAATCACCACCAAGCCAATCAATGACCACCACCAAGCCAATCAATAATCACCACCAAGCCAATCAGTGGTCACCGCCAAGCCAATCAATATTCACCACCTAGCCAATCAGTAGTCACCGCCAAGCCAATCAATGACCACCACCAAGCCAATCAATAATCACCACCAAGCCAATCAGTAGTCACCGCCAAGCTAATCAATTAAATGCCACCAAGCCAATCAATAATCACTGCCAAGCCAATCAATAATCACCACCAAGCTAATCAATAATTACCACGAAGTCAATCAAATAATTACCGCCAAGCCAATCAAATAATCGCCGCGGTAGTTACGTCACTATTATGTATAGTAACGAGTCAAGAAATTTTCTTGAGACGAGGTTTCCTGAGTTACGTCTCAATTGTGTAGAAATGATCGGATGCGAGAAAACTGTAGAAGGATGGCGCCCTTATGTTTACTTTCTTAACAATTGTTAAATTGACATTTCTACTGAGATACTTGCTTTTTTCAAATTTCTTTAGATGGAGAATTTTGGTTAGGGACCTTCGTTAGTAGAATATGTTTTAAAATAGTCAGTCTTACAAGCTACTAATCGGGAAATATCTCTCAATTTAAAAAAAAAAAAAAATCTTAAATTTTCGGGATACCTTTCAAATTTCAGGAAATGCGGAAAATCTCAATTTTGGAATACTTTTCAATTTTCAGCAAATTTCCTTGCATTTTTGGGAGATGTTACCAGATTTTACCAAAATTTCTTCCAATTTTGCTAACATTTCCTTCCATTTGACCATTATTTTAGTTTTCTGCCAATAGAGTATTCATCACAATCACCATGAATATTCTGAATTAGTTTTCACACAAATTTCAAGGTCTCACCGAGATTTGAACTCGGATCGCGAAATTCAGAGCCTCGAGTGCTAACCATTACACCATGGAACCTCCTATAAATTATATTGGAATAGGTCGAAAACGCGTTACTCATGAGAACCATGGGGCTAATTTTAACGGTAGACCCGTCTACACGGCGGACCCTTCTTGCACGGTGATTTCTTCAAACAAACTAAACCTTATGCACCCTCTAGAGTGCTATATCTCGGGAATTTCCGGTCATTGTTAGCCACCTGCATGCCCACTGCAGATAGAAACACAGAAAGCATACTTCGCAATTAGCTTCTAGTTAGCAATCAAGGTAGTTAATTACTAGTTAGCAGTCATGGTAGTTAATTACTAGTTAGCAGCCGTGCTAATTAATTTACTATTTAGAAAAATAAGCATGAATATTTAGTGGAATACCTACCTACCTGGTTATGTAAGAGCAAATCAACTCAATAGTTGAAAAAGTGAATGGAAGAGAAAGACAGAAAAACAACGTTTAGCAAGAAAAGCTAAAGAATGATGTGTGTTTCTTCTGATGATTATAATTCATGTTAATTAGCTACAATGTCACTGATAATTGTATTGTTGTTTATTCACCAGATAAATAAATGACAATAGGTCTACGTGTTACTGTTGTATGCATGTGCAACGATGATATGAACTAATAATTGACAAATAACAATCTATCTGTATCTCATGCCTTTCTTATCCAGATTATGACTATAGGCCTACAACCAGGGACAGAAGTCTTGGCGCTTCCCCCTTTCTGCCTTTCGCCCCTATTCAACGTTGGTATTTGATTTACAAGAAAGGTTTCGGTAATATATCTGCAACATTGGAGAAGGGTTATAAGGGGAAGGAAATGGGGGCCAAGTACTTAGTCTGGGATTGTAGCCCATAGACAAAGCTGCTATAGACCGTGTTTCATTGTGCAATTGTTGTACGTTTTATCTGTCATTTTCCTTTTTAGATATGTCCAAACATGAAAAAGAAGAAGAAAAGAAAAAAGTGTGTATACTACTAGCCTACTGTCTGCGAGCCGTTTTGCCATGGGCAGAAAAGTAGATCCTCATTTTCAGATTTTAGGATTAGGTTTTAGGATTTTGGCATTGTTGGCATTGTTAAAATTCCTCTGCACCGTTATTCAGCTGTTTTTTGTAGTTTCGTTCAAAATGGCCGACAAGAACGCAAAATTTGTGAGCTCGTAAATTTTTATCCTTTTTTAATGAAATATGCTCAAAAAGGTTTAAATTTGAATTGTTTTTGGAATAATGGGAAAATAAAGAACAGTAAAACTGCTGAAAGAAGGTAACACGCTTTTTAAAATGACTAATAAGCATGATTTTCTGGAAACCTCAATTTTTTTCTCCAAATTTAATCGGATTGCAATACAAATCCGTATTTTGCCCACAAAATTTCTAGATTGTTGACTAAAAGATGTTTTTTTTAAATTTATAAATCTTTTCTTTATAAATTCCTAAAAAAATTTCAAGAAAATCGGTCGCCAATGAATAATAAAAATTTTTAAAATTAATTCTTATATAGCAATTTACCGCTATTCTAGGATTTTTCCACATTTGGTCTAAAAGAAATTTGAACAATTTATACCAAACACAAACTATTCCACATATCTCAAGCGGACAACAATTAAACGTAAACAAGGGGGAAGGCGCAAGAGAAAAAGAAGGGGGGGGGGGAGCAGATGGCGGTATGACAATGGATTTGTTACTGATTTTTGAGTGCGGTGTTCAACTTTTTAAGTGGTCAAGGAAAATCATATTATATGAAAGAGGAATTGAAAGGAAACAAAATTGCGAATCAACTACAGTTATATTATTTCGTCATGGAGACTAATTGCCAGTTATTTCTCATTTGTGTATAAATGACTGCTGTCGAAAATATGGCGCCCCATTTTCTTAATGAATATTACAGAAATCTAATAGTCCTTAGAGACTTGGGTAAAACTAAAAAAAATATATTGAAGATTTACGAAGATTTTCGGTGTTTCTGCCAGATTCCAGACTGTCAAATCACGAATACGGTATCTAAATACCATATCCCTGATCAAATCAGGTTAGCTAGACCAAGGAGCTACTATACACACCTTGGCTAGGCAAATGTGGGCGTACGTCCATATAGGCATAAACCAGGGAGCTGTTATTTAGCAGTTTAGAACAGTAATATGCATAAACTGACACAGCAGTACAACAACATTAATCATCGGACCAAAGAGCTTCCACACAAGCTCTTTGATCGGACACACAACCTTCCTGTAATTACCGATAATAAAAGACACCCATTCATAGGGATGATTGACTTCACCCACCAAACATCAATAATCAAAATATGATATCGTTCGGAAGTATTTCACAACTATTTCCTATCTTTCATAGATGCTTGACATGGAATCAAAGAAATAAAGGAAACAAATATTATATCGATATTTGATCACTTCCATATTATTTACCTTTGGTCAGAATGATAGTCCGTTATTTCTGATGACCATTGGTTGGTTGTGTCCTCCTTTCGTAACCTGTGACATTGCTGATATGTCATCAATGACGCAATAGAACGACAAATCCGGAAACAAATATTTTACTCGGTTTTCCAAAATCAATGGACAGGGATAGCAAGAACTCAAAGTTAAGCTTAATTGGAAGAAAATATGGAGAAAAAAACAAAACAACAACATGAAAATCGCAAAAATGTCATCAAAATTGATTGAAAATTGACTATTTTACAGCATTCTAAATTTTAAGGCATTATAATGAAATTATGCAAATTATATATAGATTTTATGACATCACAACAACTGAACAAGAAGAGCTATGAATTTCTTTACGTTAATGCACTGGTTTTTTTTTTTCTTCGATCTTTCACAAACTTAGTTCGAATAGAAGTTGGATATGAATAGGAGGTTTTTAATCTACCACACCCAATCTCAACTTAGCAGGATAAAACAGCCTGATCATTTCCAGTGACTAGAATTTAGGATAAAAATAAATTAACGATTTTGAGCTGACTAATAATTTCAAACATCACAACTTTTTCATACATAAAAATTCTTCAAATTTGATTCCGGATGTTTTAAACGTAATTTAAAGACTTTTCTGTTCAGAATAATCATAATAAAATTTGCAGGCTTCACAAAGTATGTGTGTGAGTGTGTGTGTGTGTGTGTGTGTGTGGTGTGGGGGGTAATTTTTCTCTACAAAATGGGACACGACTTTTCAAAGACACAAACAGACAAAGGCATATTATGATAATATGCATTTTTTTTTTTAAATTTTGAATTGGGGTACTATAAACATCCAAATACTTCGTGAAAATCGAATGCTGATCTTCTGAAAATGTTTACCGTTGATTAAGAAAAAAAAAAAAAAACGCAATAGATTAACCTAAGACAGTTCGGGAGCAACCCCCAAAACTGGGTACTTTAAAATGTCCAAAAAATTGGGTACTTTGATATATTACGTCATCGCATGAGCCTACACATTTGACTAGCCCACACTAAACATGATAGCATGATAACACTGATAGTAAATAGATATTTAAAACTTTTTGCTTATATTTTTTTTTTAATTCACGGTTGCGTTTTTGAGAAAATTAAAAAAACAGATTATAGGCAGTCTGTTTTGTTCATTTTTTCAAAATTGCGACGGTGAATTTTAAAAAGCAGCGGCCAAAAGTTTTTAATATCTATTTACTATCCGTCTCCAAAATTTCAGGATATCCATTGAAATTTTGGACAAGCCGGAGCGGAAAATGAGAAGCCCCATATGTTTAGTGTAGGCTAGTCAAATGTGTAGGCTCATGCGATGACGTAATATATAAAAGTACCCAATTTTTTAGGTATTTCAAAGTACCCAGTTTTTTGGGTTGCTCCCGAACTGTAAGAATACATATAAATCTATCCGCGTATGTAGGCAGGTAGGTATCTATCTCCGCTTGTAAGTCGAGGCTGAGACGTTTTCGCAGATCTTTTGTCATGTGCTGAGAAGACGATTAACGCCAAGTATACCAAGTAAGTATAGCAAGTATGTATAATTTGCAACATTAAACCGATAAAATGATAAGGCTGTAAAGTAGCGGAGTGTTTATGGTGTTTTTTTTCTTTATTGGAGGGGGTGGATTCAGTCCCTTAAAACTTGCACATCCTTGGCAGTTTGAGAAAGGAGGAGTCTTCATCTTGGGCAAATATTAGGGGTTCTGGTCCTTAGTTGTCAAATATTGCGGGTTCTGGTCCTTAGTTGTCAAATATTGCGGCTTCTGGTTCTTAGTTGTATAGATTTTGATCCAAACCTGAAGATTTTTGGCCCTATAAATTATAATTATTAATCCAAAGATGAGGATTTTGGCTTCAAAATTGAAGATTTTGTCTAAAAACTGGAAGAGTTTCGGTCCATGTCGTAGTCGATACGAATAACAAATCATACATCTCTGTTTCACGATCTATTTCATATTTTAGTTAATTGTTTTTATCGATTTAACATTTTTGTTTAATGTAGCATGCTACAGCACGCGTAATAAGTTCCTATTGTGTGCAGAAAATCATTATCTGTTGTGTGTGTGTGTGTGTGTGAGGAGAAGAAGGGGGTAATAATCTCCTCACCCTTAGACATGCGATTGCCAGCCTGACTGGCAGTGACTGCTGTATAACACTGCGCTTCGTTCAATTTTAAGAAATGAAATGACGCCTTAACATGTCTATAGACCTTTAACTATTTTTGGGCTATTCTAATTTTACTTGCCGATCGGATGAAAGATATTATATTCGGATAACATCCTATTGTTGGCTGACCGTTGTTGATATGACGTATTATAATGCCATTGCAGTTTCGAATTATAAAGAAACGGTTACATATTCAAGGAAAATAGTGCATACCAAAACTGTATGATGTAGCATGCTGCAGCACGCGTAATAAAATACTACGTGTGTGCGGAAAAAAATAAGCTGTTGGGATTTTGAAATTGCTCATTTTCCAAATACAACGATTCATTTGATCTATTTCTCCCGATTATTAGAAATATTGCTTACCAAAATAACGAGCAATGTAGGATTTCCCATATTCTGATATTGTTAATAATTTAGGTGGCAAAAATACGGTTCGCATATGAAAGCGGGTGAAAGCATTACCATTTAGCATAAATTATGATATAATTATAAAGCTTCGTATGTTTGGAGATGTTTCAGAAAGTGAGGGCGTTTTTTTTTCTTTCAAGAACGGACAACACTGAGGGTTGCCCGGGGCGTGGGTAAGTTTTGTACAGATGACCAAATACAAAAATAGGGTACAAAATGTTCGGGATGGGGTGGGTGGGGTGGTGAGGGGATTGAGGTGTGGAGGTAAGTTAAAGTATAACCATTGGACAATTTTGAAACGAAAGTGGAAATCTCGAGTCTGGCGGACTCAGAGGAAAAACATGGTATAATGATTTTAGTGCTTTAGAGATCTTACGCTTTTATACAGCTCGGTCTTCCTCAGTCTTCCTTCTCGACAGCTCGATGAGCAATAGTGGAGGGTCAAGCTAAATGCATGTGTCGTAGAGTGTTGTGATGTCCATGGTTGTACTTTTATGATGTGGTAAGATCAGATCTATCTATTCTCTTCTAAGGAAGGGCTATATACTCAGTTCATTATTCAGTTATTCCAAGGTTATAGAAGCCTATGGGGCTGGGGGTGGTGGAGGGGTCCCTTAGTAGTTTGTATAGTAAATTCAACTTTTATGATGTGGTAAGATCAAATATATTTTCTTCTGGGGAATCATGGCTCCGTTCATTATTCAGTTCATGTTATACCATTTTCAATTACAAAGAAATTATGATATTCTAATGTATTCTACTATGTCATATACAACTATATTAACTTCTAATACTGAAATAAATGTATTACTCAAAACTTGATCAGAGTCTTCAGAGATAACTCGAAAAGTGAAAATGTTCTTCACAAAATTTGTCGACGCTTTGAGTTATTGTAAATTCGTTAAGCCCAGACAATTGTGTCTATGGGAGTGATAATGGTCACAACATCTGTTCAAAACAGAGGCAGCGCATGGCAATTGTTGCTGCTCAGTGCTACAAAAGGAGCAAACCTAAAAATTAAACGTAAACCAGCCAAATGTTGGCCATTCACAAGTTGTATTTTGGTGTGTGTGTTTGTGTGTATGTGTGTTTGCATGTGTATGTTTGTGGGTGTCAGTTTTTGTGCGGCGTGCGGTGTGTGTACGTGTGGGTGGGGCAAGTACCATCGTTAAAAAAAAACTGTAAAAAAAACTTTACAAAAACGGACTTCCTTGAAAGTGGGGACATTAGGTGTATGATCCCCCTTCATTGCCTGCGGTGGTCCCGACCGTGTTACCTGCGGTGGTCCCGTCCGTGTTGCCTACGGTGGTCCCATCCGTGTCGAATAAATATTTATATTTGTCGATCTTATCCCCACAAAATAGTTAAATCTGAATGTTGAGCTTTGCTAATACTCCACGCCTGAAATCCCTGTAGACTGGTAGATTGTAATTTACGGGCAATTAACCAACGTTTAATTAACTTTAACTCTGGACGGATAACGGTGCAGCCACTTATAAGGATTTAATTGTTTAGTAATCATATTGATGTATGAAAAGTTATAAACAATACGTGTGATTAACTGATAATTACAAATCGCAAAGTAGTACGACATTTCGCTTAACTCATCATGTGCTAAGTCATGCGTGATCATACATCTTACGCTATTTATCTTGATGACGGCATTAGTTGGGCAGTACCGCAATATTTCTCTCATTTTATTCTCTCATTTTATAAAGCACACATTTCATTGGTGTTGGTTTAATGTATTAAATGCTTCGATCACAAAGTTGTCATATGGTTTTTCTTTATTAGAAAAAGTAGATAAAAATTGTGATTTAAGAAAGATAAAGTGCACGCATGAGCGCAAATGGGTGTTTAAAACAGTGGCACTGGAGTAAAATCTTAGTTATATCACCACACAAACGTCAAATAATTCCCTTGGAGGATTATGACGTGTATTAATAACTGATAGTAAATGTGAAATATAAAGCAAGCGGAAGCCAAGGCTGTATCTTTCGAATGTTAAAATAGAAATTGAAAATGCTTTATTACAAATCGTATCTCTGACAGTTATAGCTGCAATCTTGGACAAAACTTGTTGGAATACTTCGTGAAAATATGTACCGTGTCCATGAACAGTCTAGTGCTTTATTATTCAGCATCCATTTATCATCATAAAGAATGATACTTTTTCTTAGTGGTACTTCGATCTGTATTCTGTCATTTTGAATGAAGTATTTTTTTTCATTCTTAGGACATTTGCATAACTTCCTTGTCTTCCCCAATTATCCAGTGTCCAATACTTTACCATAATGTCTTAACATCTCCCCTCCCAACTTCTCCCAACTCATCAGTGTTGACAATAAAAAACAATTCTCTTTCAAATAAGGCTAAGACACAAACAAAATACAACATATATGAAAGGGAGATAGGTCCAGGAAGGAAAATAATCACCAAATATTTAGCAGTTTAGCTCTTTGCGACGCTGAACTGTTCCATCAGTTTTGCCCAAGATTACAGAGTCCTGACTCAATTGTGGAACGCTCGTCTCATAGCATTGTTTGCAACAAATTCTTGAAAATAATCATAACAAAATCAAACTTTTTATCTAAAAATTGTCGAAGCCAGGCTCCTTTTTCTATGTGAACGGTTAGCAGGTTATACTGTTATAGTCGCTGAAATTTGCAAAGTTTTCTTCGAAATAAGTTATTTCAAAGATAACCTCAACGGATAAGCGTCACTCATCTTGTGACAAATTATGTTTTTACTCACACAGTTGCATATTTTCGCCACCACATTTTGTCACGTCATTTTCTTATCAGTTGATAGATAATTTTTTGTAAAAATACTTCCTGGTTGAAGATGTAATAAGATGTAGAAATACCAGGTCACCTTAATAAGGAGCATTCCTTAAATGGAGGCTCGTCCCTTTTCCTTGAAATGTTATTAAGAACCGGTTGTTATGTTGGTAAGAACCTGCCGATTTTGGTGGAAATGTATAAGGCGTTGTCCATGTTGTCAGTTTCAAGTCCTTAACCCCAAAATATCAATACAATGCGTAATTTTTCGTGCGCAGATTTTGCTTTTTAAATAAAAAAATAAAAAGGATGATTTAGCGTGTCTTAGTCTAGATTAACTTCATCCTTGAGGTGTATTTTGGTGGGAAGGGAAAAGTTAATTCCTTCCTGAGAGAATGGTATCTTCCGTTTGCAGGCTACTTCCCGGTTGGTAGGTAAAACTGGGGAATTCTTTCTAAAATTGAATGCTAAAATTGAAAGATGATGAAACAGCAAAGGTTATATCAGATAGTCAGCTGGTCAGAAAGCTAAGAGGATTTTCTGACGAGCAGCATTGTTTGATGGAAACATAATGCAATTGTTCGCTTGTGACCGGGAATATGTTGGGGTGGGGGATGCCCCTGAGAGGTGACCCTTCTTTTTCCCCGGCACTACTACTAGGAAACAATAGGCCTTGATTTTACCTTGTATAGAATAATTATATACGGGCTTTCAACGACCTTTACCACTTTGTCATTCATATATCAATCAATCATATGTACATATATATATATATATATTATATATATATATATATATATATATATATATATATATATATATATATATATATATATATATATATATATATATATATATATATATATATATATATATATATATTTATATATATTTATATATATATATATATATATATATATATATATATATATATATATATATATATATATATATATATATATATATATATATATATATATATATATATATATATATATATATATATAGATAGATATATATATATATATATATATATATATATATATATATATATATATATATATATATATATATATATATATATATATATATATATATATATATATATATATATATATATATATATATATATATATATATATATATATATATATATATATATATATATATATATATATATATATATATATATATATATATATATATATATATATATATATATATATATATATATATATATATATATATATATATATATATATATATATATATATATATATATATATATATATATATATATATATTATATATATATATATATATATATATATATATATATATATATATATATATATATATATATATATATATATATATATATATATATATATATATATATATATATATATATATATATATATATATATATATATATATATATATATATATATATATATATATATATATATATATATATATATATATATATATATATATATATATATATATATATATATATACTAAACATCTAAGTGGAATAATTTACGGTAGGATTCTTATGTTTTTCACATTTCTCAAACAAATATTTAGATTTAATTGATCGGTAGAAGATGATTAATGCACCATCTTTAGATCTTGCTTCGCTCTGAATACTATTTTGCGTTAACTCTGTGATCAGATAATGGAGACACGTATATCAAATGTGATTTGTGAGTGAAATAAACTTCGTAGTTACTTGACCATGGCATTGCATACTCTGTATGAACACTTGACCAGTGTTGCAAGTTCTGATCCTGCAATGATTAATAGATAGAGATATATTGCATGTATGTCTGTGATGAAACCAATCAATCCAGGAGATATATTACAGGATCGCTCATATCCTATAAGGATTAGTTCAGTTGTCAAGCCAGTTTATCTCCTACTTGGGTGTAGGAAGCTTTCAAAAAGTGAACGAGGGGGCACGACCGATAAGGGGGAACTTTTCAAGTCATATGTATCCCATCCCAATCTGTTGATAATAAGTGAGCCCCAAAACTATAAAGTAAAGTAAAAGGGTCCGCACTTCACTTTTAGAAAGGGACACATTCCCAGTTTCCTACCATTGGGACAGTAATTGATGGGCAGTTTTCAAGAGGGGCAATTTTGTCATTTTGCGAAAAAGTGAGAGGCACCTCCCCTAAGTGCCTCCCACCCCTATTCCTACACCTATGATCTAATATGAAAGAGGACTGTAATATCAACACATTGGTGAAGACGATATTTCAATATCTTATTCCGGAAACGTCTTGTCTGTCAGTCTGTGTAGAAAAGACTGTTGTAGTAAGTCTGTCGTCATACTTTCACTTTCGTAACAATTAATTTTGAAATGCATTTGAAAGAGATTCTTTTTACTATTTTTATCATTGGGATTATTTTTCTTAAACTTTATTAAATTATAATTATCCAATACTAGATAATGATTGAATACTTTCCTGACATATCCCGCAATTGTTTATAAACCACAAAATCACACGAAAATATATGATGCAATATATAAAGACTTAAAGAATCTAAAGATGTGATGTCACAACTTTAGTCTGATTTCAGTTGTTTCTGCACAAAGAGGGCCGTAATTTTCATCTGAAAAGTGGGGTTGGGGTGAGGGGAAGGGGTGGGGGTGGGGGTGGGAGGGGGAGGGGAGGGCATGGCCTCTTATCCAAAAAGTCGGGGACAAAAGGCAAATATAATTCCCTAAAATTGTACTAAATTTTTTAAATGTTGGTGAAAAATGTGTGTGGGGTGGGTAGGGGAGATGTCCTTTCTGTTTAGCTGAAGTTTATATTGAACACGTATCAAAATGTTTAAACTTCAAGATCCATTCGGCGTCCCTGTTCCAAAGCTCATATTGCCATTAAAAAATTTCCTGAGCTGGTCGGTCGTAGCCAAGGCTGCAAGGACCAAAAAAAAAAAAAGTGGCCAGGAAAAATTGCGAAAATTTGCAAAATAAATGCTTGAATCGATTAAAGTATGGAATATTAGTAATCCAGAAAACGTAAGATTCTCCACTAGACTGCTTATAAGAAAACAGATAACAATCCTTTCATATTTGAGGGCGAGGGAGGAGTGTGGGGCGTAGGGGAGGGGGGGGGGGAGGGGTGTTGTCGCCGAGTGAAATATTTGGACCTTTCAGCATATTTTCTGGACCTTTTTACCATTGCCATTGTAATTTTTTGTGTTTGTGAAGGGGTGGGGGTGGGGTACGACCCTGTGGTCCCCACTGGATACATCCATGGTAAACAAATGCAGACCCGTCAGCCCGTAGCCCGCAGGACTCAGGCGCAAACACTACAAGAGGGACACTTCCAATGAGAAAATTCTGCATATACTTTTGTCATATATAATTTTCGTTTGATTCTAAAGTCTAAACGAGGGGTGCATACTTTGGCAAGGGAGCACTGGCGGTACGCAGGCTGCGAACCAGAACAAACAAAACAGTGAACCTCTTTAGAATCTTTTTCCTTTTTGAGTCATACTGTCATCAGGAGGTCAAAACAAAGACAAAGAATGTAAGGAAACCCTCTCGAGATCAGATGAACTTCATTAAACCCATTAATTGAGCTTAGATCACGATCAGTTGATCATTTGGACTTAAATTGGTCATAAATTGCAAACACGCTCGCTTCACCATCCACCCCCACATCAAAAACGGTATTCCCTAACATGCTCACGCTGAACGTGATGACCAATAGCAGTGGGAAAATACCATTTATTATACCTAATCATTGCGCCCAGTCACGAAGTTGTTGAGTGGAATTACATCCGAAATATTGATTAATTGCTAAATAATATAAAGTATCGAAATATTGATTAATTGCTAAATAATATAAAGATTCGAAATATATCAATTGATAATGCTAAGCAGAATTTTGTAAACATTTATTGCCGTTTGAAATGTTTGATGGTTAGTAAAATTTATCAAACAATAAAACAAATAAATAGGAAATCGATGTATTCTATTTAATGCATTGATCAATTGATTAATGAGTGATAAGTTTCTGAGATACTTAATTGTCAAATTTTATTGGCTTTTGTCTGTTGAATTGTTCGCAAAGCAACAGGGTCGTAATTGGCAAACACGTTTATATGGAAATAAAATAAATACAAATAAAGTAGGCTTATAGTATTCTTTAAAAGTTGATTGTTTTTATTTGTGATATGCATCATGGGTAATATACTGATACTTAGATTCCCATCGGTGATTAAATGATCCTCCAGTCTCACCCCACTTATAGATGACAATTTTGGCCCTGCAAAGCATACCTCAATTGATTGAAAAACTCTTACTGATTAAACACCTGCCAAAAGACTGTTTAGCATATTTATCTGTTTATGCATGTGCTACCGACTACATTCCAACTACCAAATCAGGTTCGACTGTCGATTTCTTCAAGATGGTCTTATCGTAAAGTATTCTCCACATAACATGGTCGTGACTTATTACTATCTGACCCACTGAAATTGATAAAGAGGTAAGGGGAGTGGGTGAGGGGGATTTTATAACAAGCGGATGTCTAAAGACACAGTAAATCAAATAAGTTATGATCAGAAAAAAAAAAACAATTGGCCCAAGTATTTTGCTTTTTAAAGTATGAAAAGTATGAAACGGTCCTTACACCCCTCCCTCTCCCATCCTCCTTCCCATCTCAGGGCATTTTTTTAAACACACTAATGGGGAGAAGGCATGGCCCACACTCAGCAAAGTGGCCCCAGTTGACCTTTGCCCCCTCCCCAGTTTGGTCCTTTTGTGTTTCAATTTAATCCCTAATATATAACCAAACAACTTTAACTGCACATTTTTGCTTTTGTTTTAAATACAAAAAATTCCCAAAATGGAAGATAATATAGGCCTAATCGAAGAAAATTGTCCGGAAATGAAAGAAATTCCCCCCAAAACCACAAGACAAAAAATTATCGAAAAGGTCTCTTTTGTGTCCCCCCCCCCCCACTAACAATTTCTTTTAAAAAAGCCTGCCCCATCTCCCCATACCCGTCCCCTTCCTTTTCACGGAATGCACCGATATCTCTGTCAGACTTTCACAATTTCGTCTAGTTGTAATTCGCGACTTTTAACTAGTCAACACGTTTAATTCACATTAACGTAATGATAATGTGATAATACTCAAGCCGGTTTTAAGCCGAAGAAATATTTGCAGATTCACGAACTAGTTTCCGCTTCCAAAACAATATTTCGTCAAAAAATCATAGAATAAACGAAGCCCTGAGTTTTCAATATTTTACATCGTGAAATGCAACGTTAATCAAGCGATTGTCATTTTGTGCATTTTTGTAAATACTATAACTGACTAATCAAATCGCTGAAGCAATAATGTGAAATTGAGACGGGTTGACGTCATCTGAGGGGTATACCTAATATTAGCAGAGTGCAACCACAAAGGATTTTCTGTAAATAAAAAGCTTGTTTGAACGGGAAGAAAACACATACCCCGTTGTCAGAAGAAGTAGCATACCTTTAATTGAGGTTTTGTGAATGAAATTCTTGTTATGTATTTTCTTTAAAACTACGAAGCAATTTCAATGATCGAGCAAAGTTCAGTTTATTCATTTAGAGAGAATTACCTTTGCTGCGACCAGTAATCGAAAGAAAGCAGTCCGAGTCCTTTTCAAGGAGAGAAGAAAATTACAAACAAATAATTGTCGTCCATTATATTTATTCAAAAAAATTTGCTCATATAATATTGGAATCATAAGCTTTATTCAAAATGCAAGAGATTGAAGAACGAAATGCCTTGAGGCATCTTTTTTTCATCTCTTTTACCCTTTTTGTTTTTCTTGTTGGAAGTGGATATTGCAAAAGTCTTTCAAATGAGGTAAGAACATTTAACTTTTCTAAATGATTGTTTTCTCTCCAAATTAATCATTATTTTGCAATTTTTGTCATTAATTATTTATAGCGTTATATAGCTTGGACGGGTCCGACAGGCCCCCTCCCAAAATATGCAGTTTTGTTGTTTCTTTTCTTGTTATTTATTTGTTTGGAAGTTCATTCGGTTAGTATTCTTTTTGTAAATCACTTACAATCTGTACATTGTTGATTTGAATCAGCATCTCTGCAAAACCCCCAAATATGTTTGCAGTGGAAACCCATATCGGTATTAAAAACTTCCTTTATTTCTTTTGCCACTATACTCAGACGTAGGTGCAGAGCATGCGTTTAAATTTTTAAGACTTTTCTGAGACTCAGATCCTCATTTGAAGAGGTGAGGGGTTACAACTTCCCGTCGAACATCTGTCTAGATTTTTAACCTCGTGTCGGAATTTAGGTTTCCGGCTCCTTATACCAGGCCGTAATTCCCGGGGAACAGCGGGATAGGTCCTCACTTACATAAAGAATTTTGAAAATGCATACATTTTGGGGAAATTTGCGAAGAATGTGTGTGTTCCCCCCCCCCTCCCCCGCCCCCCCCCTCACTTACACACTTTCTGGATGATAATTACGGTCCTGATCCTCGACCCCTGTCGAACAAATCCTAACATTTTCTCCCTTCGACCTGAGAAAACGTCTGTACAATTTCGCCAAAAATCAAATAAAGATAGGTATTCCCGAAGAAATTGTCAGAATTTCGGGGGTAGATAATGAACTATTGATTGATTTTCAAATCCTTTATCATGCAAGCTATGCATGCATATAAGTTCGGAAACATTGAATAAGGCTAATAAAACTTACATGTAGAGTTTAATATTTCACGACCGAGATCCACACTCAATTGGAAAACTCATTCAAGTTCAATACGTGGGTTTTTACAAAATATAAACAGTGGGCCTTTTCCCGAAATCCTACAATGAGCATTTAGAATACGGTGTATAAATACTGGTTTTACTATCAATAAACGTCTGCTGACAAATGGTGACGACTTTTGCTGCCCACAGTTTACCGTTGTGCTCTTTGCAGCCGTTGAACTATAGAGATATAAAAATGTAAAAACTACGCATCTTTGAACTTCAACTGTTTGATCAATTGGAACTAAACGCAGATACGCGGCCGTGCACCCAACAGTTCCAAACTGCATGATTAGCTGACTGCCAGTGGGGATGGGAAACGGGAGAGAGAGCGTGGGGTTGGGAGAGAGTGAACATAGAAGAAACATGAAGAATAACGCACGCGAAATAAAAAAAATATGAGAGAACAAGGGGGTCTGGAAACTTCTAAAAGGTATCATAAACACAAAAACACTTCAAAACCAGTTTCTAAGACTTATCTCAGTGGTTAAAATTGTCGACTTCCGCCTTAATATCAACCTTAATCAATTAAACTATTTGAACATAAATAATTGATTCGAAATAAATGATATGTAGGCTTACTGTATACCTATATTTCCGGGACCCGACTGTATCCATGTGCAGGGGCGGAACGATCAAAATATAGGGGGGGGGGGGGGGACTAATGAGGTCGGGTAACACACATACGTTTACCTAAAATTATTAGGGGTGAAGCCCACCCCAGCCTCCCACGGGTACAGACAATGCGTTTGTTGAACCAAGTAGTTTTTGATACTTCATTTGTTCTGTTTGTGGTAATACTTGACATGTGACATATTTGTTATTTATCAGGTAGTGAATAGAGGTCGATGCGAGATCATAATTGCTTATCAGTTTACCACTTTTATTACGTGTCAGATTTTGCTTTGTTGAAGAATAATTGACAATATATACAACAATACTTAGATTGTTAAGAAATACAAATAGATCAAGTTTTTTGAAATCATTGGAATGTTGGGATAACACAGGTCTAGTTCTTGATAGCTGTGTCTTTGACAAATTACTGAAGTTTTCATAAGAAATAATTATGATGGCTATGAAATTCGTAAATCAATTGTCTTTAGTACCATCACGTGCACGAAAAGTGCCATTGTTCGAATATTCTAAAGTCTTAAGAAACACACGTCCTCACTTTTCGGCTGCCAGCTTCTTTAAAAATGCAATTCCGATCCAAATTTGCAAACTTGTGAAACCTTTGCAGCTTTTTTAATTATCAGGTCGTAATTTTTTTTCTCTCCAATTTTGTTTCTTTTTTGGGTTCGCCACGTGGTCTCAAAAGTAAGCAATTTTAAGGTGGATTTATTGAATAATACGAACCCATGATCCTAGGTCTGGCTCTATTTTACTCAAAGTTCAAACTTGTAAATTTGTGAAGACTGGAATGCTGATTATACTAAGACTATGGGTTCAATAATTCAAAGGCTTTAAATGAAAAAGGAATGGTCAAATTTTGAGCAATATAGGGTCAAATTTGGACCAATATAGGGTCAAATCTTTACCGAATCAGCTTTGATCAAAATTGAACAACAAATTTGACCACAATATGGTCAAATTTGTCTATATTACATTATCATGGTCAAATTTGACAATGTACTGATGTATAGTCGTTTAATTTTGACCAAAGCTAGTTTGGTGCAGAGTTGACCATGTTGTGGTCAGATTTGACCATCCCTTTTTTAGAGTATACAGTGTACATGTAAATATTTGGAAATCATGCCGTATGTCACGGTTGTGTTCGTACATCTTCGGTTAAATCCGCAGCTAATATATAATACAAGCGTTAATCGCGTATACAGGTATACGCCAGGGACTCCCTGATAAGCTTAATCATTCCCTTATTTGTTTTTCCATTTATTTGTTTGAACAAAATCTACCAATATTATTATATGGTCATTGACCCTAATTTCAAAGAAACAGCAGGTTAAGGGAAGGAAAATAAACTGTGAGGGCATTCGCCGATGAATGTACAACACAAAATATTAATAATGATATGAAAAGAAGAAGACAGGTTTATTTCCCCAATTTATATTAGAAAGGTTTACGGGGAAAGCATATATATCTACCAAGAAGACCGAAAAAAGTATCGATTTGAAGTTCACTTTTGAAACAGTGTGAGTATATAGAAACGTCATGTTGAGAAGCTGCAGGAAAAGGGGTTTTAAAATAAACTTTGATCATAATAAGACAATAGCCCCCTGCTTAGATTATCAATCTTTTTACAACCGTTTATTGGTCATAACAGATTCATTATTAAAACCAAGAAACATGTTATGTTTGCATAATAGAAGTCAAACAGGGGTATAGAAGGGAGTTGCCATTTAGAATGGCAATCAATAATTTATATTTGCTACGTTTAGGAGATGAGGAGTTTTAAATATCTTTTGTAGGCACGGTATACAAACATAGACGGATTTGTCCCGAATTTGTATCCTTTGTATTGAGATTTTTTGCATCTTAGCGTGATAATATGTTTTTGCCCCCACTTTTGACTTTGCCCCCACTTTTGACTTTGCCCCCACTTTCGGTGGGCAAATCCCGCCCATGTATACAAATTTTGGGACAAATATAACGATAACGCTTTACATATTTAGAGCAGTCATTTGTTGTTAATACTGTATATCACAACTTTTGCATAAATTAAACATTTTTGCAAACTTTTAATTAGTAATATCTCAAAAACTACAGGTGCTAAATTTGTAGTAATTTAAAGGCCAGTTGTCATCTCTAACGTACGAGGTAAATGAAATTCAAATGCAGTGTTTTGATTGGTCGAAACACAATGGTACAGTGTGCACTTACCTTGATAGGCCAATCAGTATCATTTTGGAATAAATTGTACGCTGCCACATTTTAATCACGATAGATGGCCTTTAAACATTATTTTGTTTAAAATGTAAAATCCTCCTGCATTGAATTTATCATCTCCATCTGCCAACATTGAATTGAAAATTAGTTCAGTAGTTGTGTAGAAGCTCTTTGGTTTGGTATTCAGTCTCTTCTCCTCAAGCTGTCAAAGAGTTACTTCAACTGAAATTGTATTTCATTAAAAATATATATATTTTTTGTATTTATTTGAAATATACTGATAAGCCTATTTTCAGATGGTTATTCATACTTATTTAACTAGGCTGTTCAGCTACTTTTGTCGACATATGTATTGCTGTGTCTTACAAAATTCCAAAAAATCAGGAAAATATCAATGCAATTAGTATTTAATTTCTTACAAGACACGCGCATATTGAATTGGATGCGTGTGTCTCCTGTTTATTTCCTCCCATTATTCTTCTTTTTGATTTCATCATTTCTACTCATTAGGAGTGACCGACTGAACTTCATATATATATATCACCAGCAGAGTATACAGAATAAGAGATTAATGAGAAAAATTGCCAATGCGTATGTGTGTATAGCCAGCTTTTCGGATTGTGTGGGGAAGGGGTAGCTGAGGAGGAAAAGCTGATGGCCTAGAAAAATGGATAATTTTATGCTAAAAAACAACAACAGGTTGTCACCTCAAAATCCGGACATTTATTTTGCGTGCATACTTTGGACCATTGACTTGATTTTTTTTTTTTTTTTTGGTGGTGGTGGTGTGGAGAGGGGAGGGGTGGTGGTAGGAAGGGTAGGAGAGTGCGACTGTTTTTGAAACTGTTACTGCATAATGAAAATTATGGGTGTACTTCTCACATCGAACGTTTCTGTTTTGGCAATCTACCAATATGCAATCTATACCTAGATTTCTTCCCAAGGGGGATAGGTGACATTCAAGAGTCCGAATAATGATAGGGCGAACATTTACGATTTTTTCTTAATCATGAATCATATTTTTCGATTTTTTCCGAATCATTATACAAACTTTACTATTATTTTACGAATCATGATTTACACTTTCCGAACCATGATTTATACTTTCCGATTTTAACCAAATCACTATCTAAAATTTTCAGTAAAAAAAACAATGCCGAAATAACCGTTAAATGAAATAATATCAAAAGCCGCGCTTTAGTCATCTTGGGTTCACTCCACCTTCCCACTTAAATTTATACCGAGAATTTCAACAATCAAAATATTTACTATACGTTTACTATGTACTATAAATATTCCTTGTTTCAGGCTTTAGTGACGTAGTTTCTCACCTATAGGCCTATACCATATTCAAAATGACGTTTGCATAACAACGGATTACAGCTTTTCTCACAAAAATATCCTTCAAAGCACCAAGAAACCCCGGGCTTTGTTTATATTCTGGAAGCTTGCACCCATCTTATATGAAGTGGTTGGAATCTTTTAGGTCTCTCTCTCTTTTTTTTCAATAGATCCTAATTCTGGTGAAAAGTATTATAAAAAATCATACAATCTTATGGTCATGATTTTGAATGTATACCGCTAAGATTTTCTGAATGGCGCCAGTTTGGCAATTATAGTGCGCCCAGATCCATTTACAGGCATGCCTTGGAAAAGAAGACGGGATAGGAAAGGGAAAGGGGAGGGGGTGCCTGGTATGCGCTTGAAGTCTTCCCCATTAATCTTAAGGTTATGTTAATGAAAATTATAATAGAAAATAGCACGCTCAAAATAGTGGTAGCAAATCACTTTTAAAACTGTGGTATAGATTACCGGAAGGGCAGAAGGGGACATTGCGATTGCAATGCTGGGTGTATATCGAGGGAGTAGCAATTTCTAAAATGACCGCTTCCTGATAACCTAACTGTCTTATGATATATACTTGGAAGGCATTTAATTGCCTTGTTTCTGGAAAAGTGTGGGGCTTTTGGACTCCATATCACCGTGGCTTCGTCACTGAGGGGTTGACTCGCTACCTGGATAGCTGTCCCCACAAATTCAAATTCCTAATGAAGAATGGAATAACACGCTGGACGGTTTGAATTCATGACTGGATGATAGGACGTGGATTGTGGAATTATTTTCCCCCTGCAGATAACAGATGTTCGCCAAAGACTATGGGAAAAACAGATCGACGTCTTTTAAGATTAGTTTTTTTTTCCAAATTGCTAATAAGTACAGATTCTGAAGTAGTCATGAAGATTTTAAGTGTTGCCGCCATTTTATATTTTGCTCGATTCGCAGTCATGACACACCCCAGTCCCCATTAGGGGGTTACTTAAGTTTTCGCAAGAGCAGATTTAGGATATTGGTAAATATACAGTGGGGAGGGGAGTTCATCAGCTTAGGTCATTGCCCTTTCCTAACTCCGTCTGACCAGGGATTTCTTATAATCTTCTTCCTGAGTACGCTGTTGCGTTGTATCTTCTCGCATACCGCTCATTGTTAACTTTCCATAATTTCACTCATCATGTGTTCTTTTACTTTCAGGTACGGATCAAAGAATCAATTCACAGTAATACAATATTAGGCGATAGCTACAACCTTAACGAAAAACGCGAGGAGAGTTTACAAAGGTCACGACGAGAGATTGACTCCCTCCTGGGGTGGGGAAGTGCGGCGGGGGAACCAGCCTCAGAACTCCTCAGAAGGATAGCAAATGATATCATGAACAGCGAAACATCAGAAGGAGTGTCTTCGAGTGGTTAGTGTCCTGTCATATTTGTCGCGACTATATAGTTCCCGACTGGGGGTTGTTCCCCAAACTCCCCGTATCCAGGGATATTTCGAACCCCTGAAAAAAGTATTCAAAATTTAGGGACACAGGGTGACCAAGAGAAGTGCTTTCAAACAGAACTGCTTTCAAAATAACTTTGTCATTAATGTTTATGTGTGACAATAGACTGACTGACTGATAGAACCAGTTTTCAGACAATATCGCGGTATGGCGTACCGTACTACTGAACTGTCAATGCCGAGTAATGCTTATGCAATCTTCATATTCATATTCAGTTGTTTGAGTGGCTCTATGAGGAGCTGGCCAAAATGTAATGGTGTTTTACTCTAAACTTCCAGGGGAGAATATTCGCCTACACTTGTATTGCATGCACAGGTGATGATATCCATTAAAATTTATCTTAAAATCCATCGTAATTATTTCTAATTGATACCTAATTTATTTTCAACGAAATCTGTATCAAAAAGTAAACCTCTCTTATTAAAAAATCCTCCATGATGAATGAGAAAAAAAAAATAAAATACACTTTACGACCAAGAGCTAATTTATAGAAATATTCCCATGGATTGTTTTAAAATTATATTTGAAAGAGCAAACTTTTACAGCCAATTTGGTACAAAAATCAGGTTGATATCATATTCCGTTTAGGGGATACGGATTTTTAAAAGAATATTCCCATGGATTTTTGTAAACTTTTATTTAAAAGAGCATACTTTTACAGCCAATTTGATACAAAAATCATGTTGATATCATATTTTGTTGAGCTGTTCAGCAGATATAGATTTTTTAAGATTTCCCAAGTGCATTTTAAAGTTTTTGTACAGTATGATGATTTCGTGTTTGATGATGTCATAGAGGCAATTCCATTTGTCAATTGCAAATGTTTATGTATTTCTTTGAACGTTAATTGGTTGTTTCTGTATGATTAGAAATAATTTTCCAAAAGTTATTGAAGTAATATATATTTGTCAATGTATATAAATACCAGGCTTTCATCAATTTATTTTTCTAGCAGGTTAAAAGGATGCTAGATTTTAATGAAATACATCAAGTTTGTGGGAGAATGTGTTGCTGGGATGTCATACTGAGCCTTTTCCTATTCGTTTATTGGCATTTTTTGTGAGTTTTAAAATTTGAATATCTCCTGGCAGGAATATCAACATGATTTTTGTGCTAAATTGTTTTAAAATGTTCTCTTTTTTATGAAAGGTTACGAAAAAACATGGGAATATTTCTTTCAAAACATGGGAATATTCCTTTCAAAACGTGGGAATATTCATTTAAAAACATGGGAATATTCTTTTAAAAACAAGAGAATATTATTTTAAAAACATGGGAATATTCTTTTAAAGTCATAACCAAGGTGCAACCGATTCTTGAAAATAATAACATATTTTCACGGTTCACAATGTATTGATTGTATAATTGTTTGATAATAAATCTTTTACTTGCAGTTTTTGAGCCAGCCCAGACTTGCGGTTACCGCCCCTTTGACGATCACGTGAAGAGGCGTCGTGTCGTGGCGGGCTTGAGCGCCCAATCTCGCTGGCCTTGGCAGATTCAGCTCTTCAACAAATCATCAGGCGTTGTATCTTGTGGCGGTTCCTTGATAAGTACCGAATATGTGCTTACAGCGGCTCATTGTGTTTCAAATGGGTAAGTTAAGAGGACAACACAGGATCTGTTATACTTTATTTTTCTCAATGTCTCTCTCATAACCTCCCCCTCCCTCCCTCAACCGATGGTGCCGCTTTTGCTATAGGATTCACTGTCTAAAGGTGCCATTTTTAATATAAATTGTTGGTCCACTATTGAAAATTGAATTGAACGTTCAAATTAAACGTAATCATTTATAAATAATGACTGGTAATAAACTCATTTTTAAAGATAACCTCCTGTATTTGAATTGAGACGCCCTCACTTTGCCAAGATTTTCTTTACATTCTTATAGGCCCCTTCCACTCTTGTTATACAAATCGGGTCTACTTTCAACTCAAATCAGGGAACATGTATTGCACAATACCAAAATGCACGAGATTTTGTTCGTGACGTTTCTGAAGAAATCTTAGAATTATATCTCAGAATGGAGCCATCAAATTAGTGTTGCGAATGAATTTGAATTCGCCAGTGAATTCCAGTTTATTAGCAAAACAGTAATACGACGGCATTACAATAATGAAATTCACTCATCATATATACCCTAACTTATATTTTTATGGAAGGGGTGGTAGCAGTGGAGTATAGGGAATTTTACACCCATCGTGATTAGTGCAGGAGAAAAACACAGAAAACATTGAATGAAACTGATTTTTGTTCTTCTGTTTTAAAACCCCTGTCGTCTCGGGCAGTCCTTGCGAGACCTCCAAAGGAGTATTTGAACAGGTCTTACAAATTCTTTTTTCTACATTACAGATGGAACTACCCTAATGAAGTCATTATTAGAGTTGGTGATTTGGATCGTAATAGGGATGAAGGATTTGAGCAGGATTTCCAGATTCAATGTGTTTACGTCCATAGTGGTTACAGCGTTTACAACACCAGACCCACTCTACTGGGAAGTACAATAGTCTACGATAATGATATCGCCTTGATCAAATTAAAGACTAGCCCCTCCCATCGCATTCGCATATCTAGTGAAGTCATGCCCATTTGTTTACCAAGGAAGAATGAATTTCGTCCCGGAAAGACGTGTTACGTCACAGGGTGGGGGTATACGAGTAAGTATTATTCAATATCTAACCTTTATTTTCCTGGTGCTAATTGGTTGCTAAAATCAATATGTTAGCGAGCAGGAAACCTCCCCACACCCAATTATTTTGCATATTAGTTCCTGACCATTTTCCCCCTTTGAAGCACAATTGGCCCACACATGACCTTTTGCCTGGTTATGATTTTCAAAATTTGGATCCTTCAAAAAAAAAAAAAAAAATTAATGTGTTAAAACACTTGCTCCGGAAAAGAAAAAAAATGTGTTACTAGCCCTAGCACAACGTTTGTTTATGCAAAATGTTTGACGATAAGATAAACAACTGATATTGCAAAAACAAGAGCGTTCTTGCGAATATATAAAAGCAGCTAAATCCGCCGTTCGTGACCGTTGGATGTGATCTAAATTGCCGCTCGTTGCTAATTCCACAGATTCCATTTGGACAAAATTAAGTATAAAAACGTAGGCCTACACAGTTCAAGTTTTCGGACGATGTAATATTACAAGAGACGAATTTGTTCTAGTGAAGAGTACGCACCCATTTTATATTAACTTCGGCCCAATTTGTTATATTCAGTACCCAAATCATACTTTTGAATTACAAAAACACCTCAAATTGCAACAACTGAGGCAAAATCCCGGTTTCTCACAGTTCCTCTTCTCAGGGGCGCAGATCTATGTCTGAGTTTGAGGGGCGAAAACTGTGGCGAAGCTAGACTTTTTGGTAGGGCAAAGGAAGTGAAATTTCCATTTATGTGTGGGCACCACCCCCACCCCTTTCCCCGCCCCCTCCAAAGAAAATGAAAAATCAAGTATGTAAACCTAAAAAGAAGTTATGTTTATAGTTGTTCTGGCAAAGATTTCACTTACTTTTTGAATATTATTTTCTTTTATAGCTATGCAATATTTTCTCTTAGTATTCATCAAGGCTTCCCGAATTGAAGAAATTTTCCCGAAAATGCGGAAGGAGATTGCACAAAAATTGAAGCAAATTTCATGGAAATAAAAAAAAAATTGGGCCAAAATTGAAGCAAATTTCACGCAAATGTAGGAAACTGCGCAAAAATTGAAACAAATTTTACGAAAATGTAAACAAAAACACCTGATTTCGGTTTGAATATAATTGCTTTCAATTTCATTCATTCAAATTTTCATATTGGGGCCTGATCATATTTTTGAGGTCGAAACAATACTTTCGCACCCTAGCATTTCATCTGAGAGGGCGATCGCCCCCTTGACCCCGTGATCAGCGCCTATGCTCCTTCACCATATCAGCTCCAGCCAATTTTTCCGACCCCTAACTCAGGTGATCCCCTTTCATCTATATCAGTGAACCCATTCGTCGTTCTAGGCTCCTTTTCGCCACTTTATAAACCCTCTTTGAATCTCTGTTGCTTTTTTCATCTTCAAATACTTAATATCTCTGGTACAACATGACCTTTACTGTCCACTTGTCACCGGAAATAGTCCCCCTCCCCGCGAGAGTTGACCCTTCAAGTGCCTCTCCTGTCTGGCACAACGTAACCTTTGCTGTTCAACCTTTTTCTCCCTCCCCCAGAGGTGACCTTATTCCACTTGTCCACTTGTCACCGGAAATATTTTCACCCCCTCCCCCCAGAGAGGTGACCCTTCAAGTGCCTCTCCTGTCTGGCACAACATAACCTTTGCTGTCCACTTGTCACCGGAAATATTTTGTCCCCAGAGGTGACCCTAAAAGTGCCCCTCCTCTCTGGCACAACATGACCTTTGCTGTCCGTTTGTCACCGGAAATATTTGTCCCCCCCTCCAGAGGTGACCCTACAAGTGCCGCTCCTCGCTGGCACAACATAACCTTTGCTATCCACTTGTCACCGGAAATATTCCTCCTTCCCTCCCCCTCTCTCTCTCTTCCAGTCTACAAGTGCACCTCCTCTCTGGTACAACCTAACCTTTACTGTCGACATAAGGACAAATCTGATGTTATTTGGAAGGTTACGTCACTTTCTGGGTTTATTCTGATTTATTTTCCCATTTTCCAGGTTTTTACGATTATCTGTTTGACAACCAGCCAGACACACTACAAGAAGCTGCTGTTCCACTTATAAGTCAGAGCAAGTGCCGAGCAATTCCGAAATATCACGAGAAAGTCAATTCTAACAAGAAGCAGTGTGCTGGTCATACTGATGGCAACTTGCGGCAGGACACGTGTAAGCGGGACAGTGGCGGACCTCTGTCTTGTAAAGGTACCGATGGGAGGTATAAACTATGGGGGATTACATCAGAGGGGGAAAATGCCTTCTGCCTGGAATCTCCCACCACAGCAGAGCCAGGTATTTACACAAGGGTGGACAGGTTTCTTCCGTGGATTCAAAAGAAGATGGCGTCTCATGCTTGTCCAAGAATGAACCTTTTGAGCGGAAGACCGGATGTCATGCCTTTAGATCCAGAATGAGGAAGTGGGTCAATGGTCGTACAAAGAGACGAATGTAGATGGAAGATTTACGCCTCCACTTGGAAGCGATGCAAAGAGGTTGTTTGTCGGGTGATGCGAGAATATGATGATGAATTTAAAAACATCTCATTTACATAAACAGCTTTCACATGTAGAGACAGCATAGCATTTTTATTAAATTGGGTGCATGGGAGAGCTGAAAATGTGAATGATAAATTGGTTAATTGCATACGCGTAGGAACCTGGGGGCACAGGGTGTACGTGCCCCCCAATGTTGCAGTGACCTACACGGTGCCCCCCAAACTTAGTCATTTTTTAAACCTGTGAACTAGTGTTGTAGCATATCTTTGTACCCCCTCCCCCCATGAAGAACATGTTCCTACACCTGTGGTTTACAGGGGCGTAGTCCCCAGAACTCTTGCTACTTGAGACACTATGTTGGTATATATTTTCCCCAACCAATTTGTATAACAATTAAACAAATACTATGAGCCTTAATTTTAAAGCAAGCAAAGTGGAGGCTATGTCTATGCCCATATTTTCGTGGCGCATGCACGACTCACTTCTTTCAATAATTTTTGGAACATAAATTGAGCTGTTTCCAAATCTTGTTCCAGCGCCCAGAAAAGTTGTCGTATGGGACGTGATCGTGGGTGGGCTCAGAAGTTCATAGTCATGTTGACAAGAAAATGTCCATGATTTTTTTTTTTCTCCGACACTAATAGGTTTTTGTTTCACAATATTATTGTTTATAATATTTATTTGACATTTTCGTTTCCCTTTTCTTTTACTGTGAGGGTGGGCAGGGGGTGATTGACCTCCCCTTGGGTCAATCAAATGTTTTTAATGTGAACACAACTTGATTGTGAGAGTCAACGGCGTAGGAAGATATTTCACATTGGGGGGGAGGGGGAGAGAATTGATTTTTGTCCCCACAAACCTATGCAAATATATACAAGCTATTTGTGAAGGGGGGAGGTTAGGAAGAAAATTTGGTAGAATTATTGGAAATTTGGGAAAACAATTCAGAAAAGTGAAGAACATTTTCGGAAAATGAAGGAAATTTCCCGAAAACTTTGGAATAAGATTTTTTTAAGACCTGCATTATTTGGAGTGGTGGTGGAAGGGGGCGTGCTTCTGGGTCCGCCATCGAGGGCATGCCTCTGGGTCCGCCATCGAGGGCATGCCTCTGGGTCCGCCATCGAGGGCATGCCTCTGGGTCCGCCAAAGAAATATGCCTAACCCTAAAGGTCCGCCATCGAAAGGGCATGCCTCTAAAGGAATATCCGCCAATCGAGGGCATTTTTATGAAAGTATAAATACAGCCATCAAATTTGGGCAAGTTGCCTCTTTAGTCCACCATCAAAAAGGGCATGCCTCTGGACCCAGCCGGACCCAGAAGCTCTAGACTTATGCAGATATCAATCATAATTTCAATTAGAATGAGAACTTTGAGCAAAAAGAGACCTATGTGCGGAGGATATATGTGCTCTATGGAGGAAGGGGAGGGGGGGGGGTTCCGCGCGCACCTCCTGGATCCACATCTGGTTTAGAGGTATCGCATTTCAAAAAAAAAAAGTCAACTGTTTTTTAATCATTAGGGTATGATATAACATACACTTTACAATTAAGAACATATTTTTCCCCCATCTACCTAATATTCTCAATAAGAAAAAACATGAATTTTTTTTTAATAGAAATATAAAACAATTGTCTTAGAAGTGAAGTGCAATAATAACATCACAATGTTAATCTACTGACTGACACCATGCAGTCAAATTTCAACATACTCTTATAATCTTCGAAATGTAATAACTGCTAAACGGAATAAGAACATGGCGTTTTCAACAACCTGTATCTTTAATTGTACGTCCTTTTCAAAAAATTGAAAATAAACCTATATGAAAACGAACATGAATATTCATTTAAACATCATTTAATATCTTGCTTACTCTGGTCTCCCAATGACAATTTTAGTTTTAGGACAATTTATTAACCTAAATAAATTATGTTTGCAGATGGAAATTTCTTTTATTTCAATTATCATCAATATTTTTATTACATCAAGGTACAGCTAAGTACAGGACAGTCCATGTTTATTTTTATCAATAACAATCAAGTGCAATGTGTTTTGCTAATAGTACCTTGTTTTCAAGATCCTAGTGCATTTTATTTATTTCTTTGTAGATATCTATTTATGAACTTATTTATGGTGATATTTTTTTGTAATAAAGCAGAGAAGTAAATTTGTATCTTAAATCTCCTGCAATTGTGTTTTTCTTGGATTTTCACAAAACTATCAACGGGTAAAGGTATATTTTATTGATGGGGAAGTTTGAGGCTTCAGGTCCCGGCTGGGTCCAGAGGCATGCCCTTGATGGTGGACTCAGAGGCATGCCCTCGATAACGGACCCAGAGGCATGCCCTCGATGGCGGACCCAGAGGCATGCCCTCGATGGCGGACCCAGAGGCATGCCCTCGATGGCGGACCCAGAGGCATGCCCTTGATGGCAGACCCAGAGGCATGCCCTCCATGGCGGACCCAGAGGCATGCCCTCGATGGCAGACCCAGAGGCATGCCCTCGATGGCGGACCCTGAGGTACGCCCTTGATGGCGGACCCAGAGGCATGCCCTTGATGGCGGACCCAGAGGCATGCCTTCGATGGCGGACCCAGAGGCATGCTCTTGATGGACCCAGGATGCCCATGACAGAGCATGCCCGGACTCCAGAGGCATGCTCTTGATGGCGGACCCAGAGGCATGCTCGATGGCGGACAGAGGTACGCCCTTACGGACCAGATGGCAGACAGAGGCATGCCCTCGATGGCGGACCCAGAGGCATGCCCTCGATGGCGGACCCAGAGGCATGCCCTTGATGGCGGACCCAGAGGCATGCCCTTGATGGCGGACCCAGAGGCATGCCTTCGATGGCGGACCCAGAGGCATGCTCTTGATGGCGGACCCAGAGGCATGCCCTTGATGGCGGACCCAGAGGCATGCCCTCGATGGCGGACCCAGGGCATGCCCTTGATGGCGGACCCAGAGGCATCCCTTGATGGCGGACCAGCCCTGGAAGCTGTATATTTGAGTGGTTCATATTTAAAAGTGACAAAACAGAATTTTGTGTTAAATAAAATATTTAAGGAAATGCTGCACGCTGTTATTGGCCCACACTAATTGAACTAACGAGATATGAATTTATTTGTCATCAAAATTGAGACCATTAAAATTTGTACAAATCTACATAAATGCAACGGCCTCACATTTCACGGAGTGCAGGTCAATTCTTTTTCGTATCCAAAGTTTTTATTCCACTAGCATGGGTGTCGTGGATCCAATTCAAGTTTTCTTGTGAGGAAGAGGATGAAGGGATTGCTACAGGTGAAGCAGGGGTAAAATATATTAGCAGAAAACAAACTCCAGAAAGCCAAAGAACTTGCTGATAATCATGTTTATGGACATTGTTGCAATGACACCCATAACTGAAAAACCTCCCCCTCCTCCGTTGGATCTAATACAATTTTTCTTGTAAGGAAGGGAAAGAACGGACCACTATGGGCAAAATAGGGCAAAATATGTAACAAAAAACAAACTCCAGAAAAATTCACTTTTCTTAGGCAAAGATTTGTTCCGTGAGTATGGATGTCGTGGATCCAATACAATTTTTCTTGTGAGGAAGGGGAAGAACGGACCGCTACGGCAAAAATATGTAGCAGAGAAACAAACTCCAGAAAGCCAAAGAACTTTCTGATGCCTGGCCCTCATGCCATTTATGGCCAATGTTGCAAATTGTAGCAGTGCGATGTAAGGAGGGCATTTGCTTCCCCCACGAGATCGCTTTCCCCAGAAAATTTGGTAAAGTGACATATTCTGTCCGATTTATAGGCTTTTGCCTCCTTATGAGACAAAATTGCCCCTCTCTTGCCCCCATGATCAAAATCCTGGCGCAGCTACTGGTTGCAATGGCAACCATGAGTGCCCCCCCTCCTAAAAAAAAAAGGAGTTCGACACGCAGATCATTACCCCAACCACACATAGCTCAATGAACCAAGATGAACAAGCCTACAATGTAAAAAAGTATGTCAGGGTCCTACCTGGCCCTCATGCCACCAATATTTAGTATGATCGACCTCAGGCAGAGTTCAATTTGGGTAATCTTTCATCCAATCTCTGTACTTCCAGTATTGAGTAATTTCTCATTGTATATGATATACCATGCAGCCTGATGATGACTACCTTATGATAAGGGCGTACAAAAGGTACAAACAAATTTTCCTGTTTTCCTACAAACGCAAAAAAACAAAAACAGTACAACATAGATTTCTCAAATATATATTTATTTATGACATGAAAATAGACAAAATCTTTATATTCGTTTAGTACTGATCATAGAGTTAACATTTCCCAACTTTACTCTCACTACAATGGTGATAGTGAAAGGGTGGGGGAAGGCAGGGAGGGGTGGCACAAGTGTCATTTTTCAAGAATGTCATTGGAAAACAACACAGTCAAATTAGAATATTCGGTAAGAAATTGATGGTATTTTTTATTGCTTTTTAAATATTAGGCATTTATTGTTTCCAGGTATAGAATAGGATGGAATATTAGGTGTTTTAAACAGGAAATCTTTTCTTTATGTGCGGAGGGTATACGTGGTCTGACGAGGGGAGTGGAGGGGGCTCACCCCCCCCTGGATCCTAGATATAAACATATTCCTTGTCCCTAAGAACTCATATTATAATAGTATATCATTGTCTATCAGAGAAAAGCAAGTTCTAAAACAAGCAGATCTCAGCCAAGTCAAAAAACAATGACAATCATTCCTCTTGTTTCCGAACAAACATAGGCCTCTCGTGTCATACCTTATCGGTAAGATCAAATGGTGCACACCCCATTCCTAATTTTTGTCAAGAAATTTTGATATCTGTCTGGAAAATTGTTGGGATCTTCTTAATACAGGAATAACTTCCTTAACAAGTTCATTGTAAAACTTTCAACATATAAAACATTTCTATTTGAAAGGACTATTATTAACACCTATCCACAATTAACAGATATTCCTACACATGCAATTCGTAATTTGTAAGTCTTGAGTGACAGCTTCAAGCCCTTTAGTCAGAATTTTTCAACAATGATTTGTTTTACTATACTTGTGGGATTTTCAATTGTCAAGTTTGCTGGATCAGCCATGCGGGTTTATAGGTCAATATATAAAAACAAAAGAACAAGAACTGTTGGTATTTGTCTACCTACTGTGGTGTAGTGATTATTATACATGTCAACAGACCACGAGGCCCTGGGTTCAAGCCTGGGTTGGGTAGACACGCCAGTGCACCACAACTGGTCATCAAAAGCCGTGGAAATTGACTTGGTTGTTGATGATATGTCTGTCCGTACGTCGTACCTGTGTTCTCGTCCGGGTTGTATTAAGCGTTTCGTGATAGTATTGTTACTATCATAACCGAATACGCAGGCAACAACCCCGTCATTGTAATTTGTGTTCATTCGTAATGTCGAACTTGTTGGTATCTGCTGTATTACGTTTTTCAGGATTCAAGACTTTACTCGTTTAATTAAGGGGGTTAGAGGGATTGCACCTTCAGCAAGTTAAAACTGAGTTCTTTTATTGAGAGCTACAAATATCTCATAAATGCATGCAGTGCATGAGGATATGCCATGCCAGTGGCCCTCCCCCCTCCCCACCAACATAAAATTTGAAAAATATGCTAAAATATCTTACAAACCTGACAAATTAAAAAACAAATCCCTGATGGGAGGTACGCTGGTACAGGGATTTTGAGAAAATGGGGCATAGTTTTGATTAAATATAGCCTGATCTGAATACTGAATTTTGCTCATATCAATAAATTACATAACATATGCAGTGGCGTAGGAACCAGGGACATAAAGTGGAGGGACCAATTACCACCCCCCCCTCCCAATATAATGAAGGTCTTAAGCACGGGTTCTAAATTTTTTTCCAAGGGCCATCATTTCACAACAGCCTCAGGCCAATCGCGTGGCAAAACCAGCGTCACATGACAAGCAAAACCAGTCAAAACAATCCCTGAATACAAACAATCCCTGAATACAAACAAACTGAGAGTGCGCGTGATAAGAAAGATGTATGCCAGATGTCGGCGGTTCTCTTACAAGCCTTCCTTTGACAAGCTGCGAGTCTGCTCATTTTATAGCAGAACTAAAGATAACATTTTGCTTGATAAACCACAGTGTGCTGATCTGCCTAGAAAAACCTAAAATAAATGAGTATTTTGGGATTTTTACCAAGTTTATCTTGTATGAAAGAGGACTTTGAAATAATCACAATGGTAAAGAAACTACTTCAATATCTTAGGTTATCCCGTCAAGGAGATATTCAAGTTTAAAGCTGTCTTATCTATGTAGAAGAGACTGGTGGAGAAAGTCTACTAAAGGACTTGGCACCCTCGTCCTCACATTCTTAACAATTGTTAAACTATATCCTGACATATTCAATGCATTTTAAGTCACAAAACTTCAGCACAAAATATGATAGAATACATAAAGTCTTTGAAGAATCTGAGGATGTGGAATAACAGCTAGTCTGATTTCAATCATTTTACACAACTGGTACCAAACTTTAAACTTAAATATTTCCTTAACAGAGAAGTTTATAATGCTTGTCTCCCCAATTTGTTTCTTTTGAAGTCTGCTTTCACAGAAGATTGTTCTAGATACATAGTTTGCAACAAATGTGCATATTATCCAGCAAACCTGAGATGGTAGGTATCATATTTTCACTTTTTGCCTGTTGAATTGACATGGAATGTAAATAGCTTACCATTTCATAACTTGGTCCTCTAAACCAATCTTCTCCCCTAAAGAATCCCTGTTTCTTACAAAATGCACCACACCTCTTCCACCAGACAGAGGCACTTAAATCTATAACAAAAATCTACCCATCAAGGTGCGCAACCTTCATAGACCTTTTCAGCCATCACAGTCCTTATGTACTCAGCCTGCACACCACTCACTCCAAGCTTCGGATACTCTGCATCAAAAAACTCCCTCTCTCCTGGCCCTGCCATGTATCCTAGCAACCTGGACGTTCTTGAAGATGAAAGAAAGTCCGTATCTGTCAAGCCTAGTTCTTTGACCAACTGCTTGTGTTTACGAAGGAAATACTTCTGATGATAGCTGTTAGAAAATGTGAAAAAAAAGGTTTCTTGGTATGAAAAACATAATTTTATGTTAATTATAAACCTCTTCAAAACAGGTTTAGCATTAACCTTACTAACTACTAACAGCTTGGAATTAACCAAGTTTTTAAAGGAAGAATCTCATGAATTGTCGATTTTCAACACGCTGGTGAAAATGTTGGAATGTAACAACTCCAAAACAGAATGTGATACTGTATTACATGTTTAAAAATATATATATATATAACTAAATTTGTTTCTTTAGTAGTCATCTATCTTATCATACATGAAAATGAAAATTCTTAGGGATTTGACTTTAATTTTGATAACATGTTTTTCTTTGAGTTACGATCCCATAAATTGTGTACTTATTCAATAAAATTAACATTTATAATGAATGAAACCAGAACCAAAATGTTTTGTAGTTCCAATGCTTTTTTCTTCATATGCTGATTGATATGCAAATTTTGTATTAACTGTCATGTCATAACATCATGATGATTTCCGTTTTTAATATTTTGTTCCATTTTTAGTTTGTTTATATTCATATTATTTTGTATATTTTTATTGTACCCATATTTTTTATAAATGTTTGATTGCGCTATAGAAATGATTAACAATAATAATAATAATGATATTTATTCATAAGCCACACCCACCATGCAGATCAACAAAAATGTTGACAACATTAGCATGCATTTGCAAAATAATTAACTACATTATCATAGCAAGTATGATGCAGAAATGATTGCTCATTTATCCTATTTCAAGAATTTGTTGATAAGTTCCGCTTACTCAACAATATTCATGACATCACTTCCACAACAGTAGAACATATGTAACTTCTGCTTTTCCTGTGTACTATGCAAAGACCACCTACAGTATGGTGGTTATCGTTAATAGACAGGTGGTATATGGTTTTACTTTGGAAATTAACTATATTCACAAAGGCCATCACATCTAGTTTGGCAATTTTTTTTTTGTAGATATGTTAGAAAATGACCTTGGCTTATGTAGTAGATTCCTTTCAGAAAGAGGGGGATACTGGTCAGTCCGGGAGCATCCCGAAAAACTGGCTACTTTGAAATACCCTAAAAATTGGGTACTTTTATGTTAAGTTAAGTCATTGCATGAGCCTACACATTTGACTAGCCCACACTAAACGTATGGAGTTTCTCATTTTCCGCTCCGGATTATCAAAAATTTCACTGAATACCCTGAAATTTTGGAGACAGGTAGTAAATAGATATTCAAAACTTTTTGCTGCTGCTTTTTGAAATTCATTGTCGCCTTTTTGAGAAAATCAACAATATAGATTGCGCATATTCTATTTTATTGATTTTCTCAAAAAGGCGACGATGAATTTAAAAAAGCAGCAGTAAAAAGTTTTGAATATCTATTTACTATCCGTCTCTAAAATTTTAGGGTATCCAGTAAATTTTGGACAATCCGGAGCGGAAAATGAGAAATCCCATGTTTAGTGTAGGCTAGTCCAATGTGTAGGTTCATGCGATGTCGTTATACATAAAAGTACCCAATTTTTTTGGGTATTTCAAAGTACCCAGTTTTTCGGATTGCTCCCGGACTGCTGGTAGCATGTTTTCAAGTTTTAATGTAAGCTCTAGGTGTTATTTCCAAAACATTTAGTTGCAGTTGCTGTCCTAAATCTATCATTTGCATTAAATGAAGTTTTGACATTTAACAGTATAATGTTGTGGACTAATTTATGAAGTGGAACGTAGTGTGACTAAGTGTGTTAAACTTTTAAATATAATCATTTGAAGAAAGTGCTGCTTGAAATACGGACGGGATGAAACTGCCACTGTCATTTTTATCCCGTTTCAAGGACATTCTCTCAACGAGGCGGTACATGTTTTACGCAAACATTTAACCACAAATTTTGTTACAATACTAGGTGGAGTAACGTGGAAATGAAATAGGAAACTTGAAGCTTTTTAGTGACTGCTTGTCAATGTCACGTATTCGTTCATGCGGTTACTAGAATGCCACAGACACAGAAAACCAGGATAGAGTAGTTCAAGAGGCGGATTCTGTAATGTTTAGTTCACATTTAAGTAGAACAAAATCTGCTAGCAAACATGAACTTCATCATCATCATCATCATCATCATCATCATATCAAGCGAACTCGGGCACTGCCGACAAAGATTCTCCACTGCTTGCGATCATCCATGGCACCTGGCAGGACATCTCTTTCAATTCCAGTGTCCTTCTCAAGAACATCAATGTAGGTTATTGCTGACCTACCACGACTTCCTTTTCCATGTTTTGGGTCCCAGAGAAGTGTCTGATGTATGACTTCATCTCTGCTCCTCCAACAGTGGCCAGCAAATTTAGGGCGCCTTGCCTGGATGACTTCAGAAATAGGTTGTAAGTTTCCATAAAGTTGGCTGTTTGGGAGGTGCTGTTGCCATGACACACTAAGGGCAAATCTCAGCAATTTTGTGTACGTACAGTACCATTCAGTCTCCTTGAAAGTGCATTTGTCATAGTCCATCCCTCAGATCCATACAACAGCACACTTTCAACAGCTGCCTTGAAGAAATTGATTTTGAGATCTCTGGAGAGATCACTCGCCATATGTTGCTCAGCTTGGAACAGGCAGTCCATGCTTTTCCAATTCGGACATCTATGTCTTTCTTGGTGGAGTCTACCCACGAACCAAGATACTGAAAGTTGGTGACTTGCTTTAAAGTGGTACCGTTAATGTCCTTGAGGCTAGCTTGTGGATGGTTGTACATCATGTACTCAGTCTTTTGACTATTTATTGTCAGACCAACCTCTTTGGCAGCCTGTTCAACTCTGTGTAATAGATGTTCAGCATCAGCAATGTTGTCTGACAGCAGCGCAATGTCATCTGCAAAATCAGTGTCAGTTAATGTTGTAGATGGCTGGCGTCTGCTCTGCTCAACATGAACTTGCAAAACGTTTAATTTAAAATCAGTTGAAAATTGACAATATTTACAGCAATTGGAATGTGAAGGCTTATCTTAGTCAATTATGCAGAATTTGTATTTAATTTGTGACATTAGAAAGACAAAAGCTACGAGTGATTCCTTAGGTTAACAAAGGAACAAAATATGCCGTGAACCATGAAAATAGCAAAATGATTCATCACAATAATGTTAAAAGAGACCATTTAGAGCATTTGGAATTTTAAGACTGATGATAATAAATTATGCAAATTTAAAATTTTGATCTTTGACAACGCACAAAGAGAAAACCTATGAATCTATGCTAACTTTTTGATTTTCAATTCTTCACCAATGTTGAATGTAACCAAGAGCTTTTGAATCTCCATTGGGCAGAAGAAAACAGTCTCGTGATTTTCAGTGACAGGAATTTAAAGAATTCCATTAAAAAGTTCTACCACTTTTACATGAAGTAAAAATCCTTCGAACTGATTAAATAGCAATAACTCAGAAACTGTTTTTGACATTTATTCGGAGACTAATCTGTTCAGAATTTAAATCACTTTCTGATGAATATAAATCTCTACCTGTCCATATACTGTACCTTTAATGAGACTTGATTCAGGGCGGGTAGGTAAAGGCCCCAAAATGTTAGGCAGTCGCGTTTCAACAAGATTTTCCGAAGAAAAAACATTTAAAAGTTTTGTTCGGGAATTATTTTTGACTAATATTGTAATGTTGTCAAAAATAATCCCGAACGAAACTTGCAAACATTTGTTTGTTTTTTTCTTCAGAAAATCTTGTTAAAACGAGACTGTCTAACGGCAACACATAATGAGAAGTCACCACTTTTCTTCAAATTTCTCGAAAGCCGCACGGTGAATTTTAAAAGCGCACAGTGAAAAGATGATTCCTTTTTTTATTATTTCAAATCATGAAAAAAAATTTGAACCCCTCACTGTGGTTGACTTTCCGAGCTCGAAATGTGTCTGATTCTAATGTTATTCCTATACAAACTTGGAATTTGGATAGATGCATTGTGGGATACTTCTGTAAAGGATTTCCCAATCGGGAGAATAAAATTGTTCTCCGATCGGGGGTACAAACCAGACTGTTTAGCCAATGTTGCTTCTACAAGTCTATACATTTAAATATATGTCAGTTTAATACATTCAACACTTTTCTTTAATGTTTCCCTACAGATAAATTTGCTTGATAGGGGGCTGTAGACCCCAAATACTTACTCCTCGGCATCGTAAAATGTTGAAGCTGGAAGTAGTTCAGTGACTGGCACCTTCTCATTTTCATCCTTGCTGCTTTAGTCTCCTCAGACAGCCGTTTTTGTTCTTCATCATGGTAATATATAGCTGACTTATACTGCGTTTTGAACTGTGCCCCAAAGTCATGGTTTTCCCAAAATACATCTAGGAGATTTTCGTAGTTTGTCTCTGTAGGGTCGTATTCTATCTCCACTGCTTCTGTGTGATCAACTCTAGGATTGGAAGGAAAAGAGGAATAATACAGTATGTCCTGGTTGAAAAATATGTATACTAAAACATGAATATTCATGATTAGGGGGTAAAGATATGTACAAGCAATGATGGGTGAGTTCTTCAATGAATATTCCCATGAGTTTTCAAATAAGTGAAAATACAAATAAGTACAAATAAGTGAAAGTACAAATAAGTACAAAGTACAAAAAGTACAATTTAAATGTGACATCATTTCTAGAATTCCAAAAGAGTGAATTTTGAATGTATGCAAAATCTAATTCTTAAAATTTCTGTCATAAATCTAAACTCCTGAATATCATCGAATATTTTCAATTGCTATATTTTGAAGTTATAATGGAAATTAAAATCTTCTTTTAGTCATAATTCAACTTCTCTCATCAAATAAAGTTTATGGAGGTTTAAAAAACAAAAAATTAACAAAAAGAAAATTGTTAGGCCAGGCTTAAAAATTTGTTTGTTTGGAGTAACCCATCTTGTTCTGAAAAAGTAGGTTGGTTTTTGTTTTTGTGGCCAAAATCAAGTATTTTCATACCTTTTATACACTAAAGCACCTTTTAATGCACTTTGGTGGAATCTTTGAAATGCAATAACTGCTAAACAAATTAAGTTGTTTTCTTCACCATTTTGTTTCTTTAATAGTCTTCTATCACATAAATGCAAATGAAACAAAGGGAACAATTCTTTAAGGTTCGCATGGATGTGTTGTTGCAAGGTTAAAGGCCAGTTGTCGTCTATAACGTACAAGGTTAATGAAATTCAACTCCTTTGTTTTGATTGGTCGAAACACAATGGTACAGTGTGCACTTACATTGGTAGGCTAATCAGAATCGCTTTGGAATAAATTGTACGCCGCCGCATTTTAACTATGATAGATGGCCTCTAATGAAGTTTCGTTTGTGTTGAAAAAACTGAAATTAGACTAACTGTGATGTCATAGCCCCAGTCCTCAGTCTTTATGTAATCTATTATATTTTGTCCTGCATTTGGTGGCCTAAAAACCATGGGATATGTCAAAAAAGTGGTAAAACTGAATACATAGAAGTATTATAATATACCACCACCTGAAAAAAGTACGATGAAAAATAATTTAAATCATGAACAAATTAAATAAACTTTCTTTAAAATACATTAACATTTCTTAAAAATCTGAGGATGAAGACGCCAGCTTTCCATAGTAGACTTACACTACACCAGTCATTTCAACACAGAAAAGACAAAGCTTTGAATATCTGAGGATGAAGACGCCAGCTTTCCATAGTAGACTTACACTACACCAGTCATTTCAACACAGAAAAGACAAAGCTTTGAATATCTTAACCGAATAAAAGTTTTGAAAGCTTTCCCCACCATTTTGTTTATTTTATAGTCCTTTCATATAACATTGACTTGCTTCACCACTAAACCATTCCTTTAAATCATCACTTTCTTTCATTCAGCTATCACATTTTTCTTAAGGCAAAAGAAAAAAGAAAAGTCTCTAATTAAATTGAACAAGGTAATAATTATTCCTCAGGCCCCCTTGATAAATTGCAACATTAGTAATTAATTTTGTCTTTAAAAGCATTGATATCACAAGAAAGCCCTATAAACTTTCCCACTGGTGCTGTATGTCTCAAATATCAAAACTGTGTCAAAGGTCATTGGTTTTAAAAGAGGTCAATATAATTTTAATGATCCCATTGAACACGGCAAAACACTTGCACCAATAACCCTCTACTTTAAAAGATGGACCATCAACTGTAATATCATCACTTACAGGCTTTTATATGTTGGGTTTTTCTTTGTTCCACCAGTATACCCTGCTTTGACTCTGATGACCCCAGGCTGGGCTCCAAACGCTGCCTCTACACCCCAGAAGCACCCCATTCCAAAAGTGGCCTTTAGAGTGGGTAATTCTGGTTCCTGATATGTGATGCCAGTTTCCTGAATGAAAAATCAATTCCATAAGAAGGCTCGTGACACTCCTTTAACCTTAACACATTTAGTAGCAAGTCAGTACGCACACGTTATAAGAATACTTAAATTTAAATGATGATTGCTTATCATTGGAAAAAATCTGTTTACTTCACAATTCAGCTTAGACTGTACTTAAGAGGAATACACAATATGTCTAGCATCATTATCAAAAAATGCCCGGTCATCAGGGTCATTCAACCTATAAATGGCTCTCAAAAGGGTAAAGGTCCAGAAAATTGTTCTAAAACTACTGTGACAGACCAGAACTTTGGTAAAGCAAAAGATCCAGATATTCTACTCAAACTTCAAAGATCCAGCAATTTTGATTAAACGATCCAGATTTTGAGGTAACAAACTTTTGTTTTTTGCTCTTCATGAAAATAAAGCCTTCGAATTACAGTTTAAAGCCTGACAATTTTAAAATACGCACCCCACCAATTTAAAAGTATGTTTTTATCTGGATGTTTGAGTATTCTGATGCCCACTCTTCCCCCCCCCTCCCCCTTCCCCTCCTTCATTGTTGGAAATACCACTTGGCTGCTTACCAAAAAAACAATCGTGGCAAGTTGAAATATAATAGATTGCACATCCGATTTATAAATGTGGGCCCTGGCACATCTTGCAGAAAATTGTCACCTGTAAAACTTAAAATAATCACATTCGAGTGCACTATGAAATACATTTTTAATCATTTCTGATATACATTATAGACTACACATGACAACAAAACAGTCAAAAACTGTAGGGACGGTAATAAGAAAAAAGCCATCTTCACATCCGAAAGGTCAATGAGATGGGCCCCACAAGGGAGAAGACGATCCGAAAAGGAGCCATCTTAGAAATCAATGAGGCCCGTGAAAAGGGCCCTCACATCAAGGAAGGGGATCAGAAAAGGGGCCCTATCTAAGCAACCAACAAGGTACGTGAAAGGTCCCCCACATCAGGGAAGGCAATCAGAAACCGGGCCCCATCTCAACAACAGCAGAGGTCCATGAAAGGGACACCCACATCGGGGAAGGCGATGAGAAAAAGGGTCCATCTTCTTATTAACCACCAAAGAGCCTCTGGCCCCAGTGCTACACCACTGCATAGCATAATTTCATAGCATAACTACTGTACAGGAAAAATGCAAGACAACCCCATCAATAGACAATGATTATGATAAAGTAAAAAATAATTCAAAATGTGATGGCGGCAGTACATAGTGAGGAAGTTTGACTTGAGGAACTTTACCAAAACTAGGGCAATCACTGTGTTTTTGTCATAGTGTTGGGTGGACCATATACACATTTCCAATTTTGAACAGTGGGTCTGGCCCCACAGGAGGGAACTTGTTTGTGGGGGCCCTGCGCATATTCCCAAGTGGCCCATGCATGAATCCAGCCCTGACTGTACTCGCCACACTTAATCCTTACAAAAAGTCCAGATCTGGCTTTAATAAAGTTTATTTCTCAGTAAATAAAGTTTGATCTGCCCAGATAAAGCCAGATACAAACTTGATATAAAGAAAGCTTGATAAACAAATAAAGTTTGATCTGCCCAGATAAAGCCAGATGTAACCTTGATTAAAGACAGTTTGATATACAAATAGAATTTGATCTGGCCAGACAAAGCCAGATATAACCTTGATTAATATCACTTTGATATACAAATAAAGTTTGATCTGGCCAGATCAAGTCAGATATAATTTGGATTTAATGCTACATTTGATATGCAAATAAAGTTTGATCTGACCAGATATAACAGATGATAAATTTTAAGTTAATTTAATATACAGATGAAGTTTGATCTGGCCAGACAAAGCCAAATATAAAGTGGATTTAATGCTACATTTGATATACAAATAAAGTTTGATCTGGCAAGAGAAGCCAGATATAACCTTGATTGAAGATAATTTGATATACAAAAAAAATAAAAAAAAATTTGATCTGGCTATATAAAGCCAGATATAAAACTTTTTTCCCCGGAACAGTCAAATTTACAAATTTCCATGATTGAAGAATAATTTGATATACAAATAAAAAACGTTTTCTTTAATCAGTTTTAAGAGTCATTTAAAAAGGTACTTTAAATAACATTTTATTTTAAGTCAATTTGATATACAAATTAAGTTTGATCTGGTCCAGATAAAACCAGATATAAACTGGATTTAATGCTACATTTGATATGGATGGGGTGAGGCTATTAAAAAAAAAGGTGTTTCTTTCTTGCTGTCTTGACTATATGTAGATAAAGCCAGATTTTTAAAACTTTATTCTAATTTATATTGATATATTGTTTTCAAATTTAAAGTTTTTTCTTTGATTTGTCATTGATATTGTTTTGTATGCATTTGAAATTAAATTATATCAATTTGATAAACAAATAAAAAATATGATAAAATGTGATGGGTGGAGTCACAATAAATGGCACAAATAAATGTTCATGCAGAAATAGAGATTGATAACTGTATTTATATTTCTATTTTTCAAATTCATACGATCAGTCTAATATGTATTTAATGCTGTGGCTTAATTCTTTAAATATTTTGTTTCAAACATTTGCTTTAATTTTTAGGAATTTTTTGTTCTTATAATGAAACTAAAAAGTAGCAAAACAAATCTCATGTTCAATTTTAGTACAATAAGTATTGTTAAAGAGTCTCATTCAGTTATGACTAGAAGCTTTTTCTTATGCGTATTTGTTCAGATACATATTTCTTTTCAGAATGCCTCACAAGAAGGAAAAATCAGTGACTCTTTGCATTCAGTGTAAGCATTTTAACACGACGAATGTTTTTGAGATTTTGAAGATAGCTGGTGTGTCTTCGTCGGAGCATTTGTTTGCTGCACTGATTCTTTCGAGCGGTTTTGTTGATGGTGTGTTTTCAAGTGTTGCAGACAAAAGGGAATTTTTGTCAAGCTAGAACAGCTGAAGAGAGTTCCAAATATTGAGGTTACTGGTCATGAGTCTGATATCATTATTGTTACAGTTGTAAACTGTTAGATCTCGATGACAACTTAATCAAGCATGTGCTGTCACAGTATGGAAAAGTTGTTGACTCGAAGTTGTGTACTTACAGTACCCAGCCTAACCCAGGGGTGTTGAATGGAAACAGGCAATACAAGATGGTGCTGGAGAGAGAAATCCCTTCCTCACTCCGAATCAGGCCCTGTGATGTCTGGGCTAGGTACCAGGACCAGCCAAGGACATGTCTCAGATGTGGAAAAAAATATCACCTGGCTAAAGATTGAGATGTCGTAAAGCGCTACACCTGCTGGCGCACCAGCAGGGAGTGTGACCAGGAATTGTCAAGTGCACTGTGTGTGGTAAGACCGGCCACACTTATTGCCATTCTTAATTTTTTTGCAAATAAGGTGAACCCTTTGGGAGCTGATGAGGGTGCCACCCTCAGAAGGATGACAAGACACAAGTTGATGATTGCGAGGATGAGTTACAAAGTGAAGCACCACTGGTCATGGACATTGCAGACAGAGGTGTGGTGCAACCAACAGAATTATCCTGCATACGGAGACCATGGTTGAGATTGAAGAACCACTCATTCCAGCCATGCCCAGTGGCTCTGGTTGTCACCACCCAGTCAGGAGGAGTCCTCTGTCGAGCCTGCAGACGTGTTGCCCCATCAGGAGTCCGGCGACTGGTCGGCTACACCTGTGGATACACAGCCTTCCTTGTTTAGCAATTACCCATCCAGTAACAATGAGACCATGATATCCCTGTCACCAGGGTCGTAATTCTAATTTGGAAAGTGGAGGGGGGTGGAGGGAGGGGTAATTGCCTCTTATTAAAAAAGTGGGGAAAGAGGCAAATTTTCCTAAAATTGCGCTGAGTTTTTAAAATTCTGCTGAAAAGTGTGTTTGTGTGTGGGGGGAGGGGTAACATGTCCCCCTGTCTCCCAGGAATTACATTCTGCCTGTCACCACAGAAGCAGTCCCTGGATGATGGCCAATGGCAGACTGTCAAAAAGAGCAGCAATAGTGAGTGGTCTGGGTTAAAAGTAGCTCTTTATTCTCTCTATCTTTCTTTTTTGGTCTTGTTTTTACTTTTCCTTCCATTTGATGGCGTCATCAGCGACCTTAAATGTAAATGGCATGCGCAATGCCACCTGCCGTCGTCAAGTTTTTGAGTTTTGTTCTGCTCACAATTTTGATTTTGTTTTCCTGCAAGAGACACACATTGTGTTGTCTCAGGATATTTCTTTGTGGTCCGCTGAGTGGGGTGGTGGTTTCTTCGCCTCCCTCAGTGTTTTTAAGAGCTGTGGCACAGTCATTCTCACCAGTAGGTGGTATAAACCTTTTGTCCGGAGCTTTAAAACTGATTACGAAGGGAGCATCATTTCTTTGTTTATTGATGACCAAGCCATTCAAGCCTGTTTATGTAATATTTATGCCACTAGCCTACCCGACTAACCATTCTAAGCCTTTTTCTCTAACCTGCTAAATTAGACCCATTTATTACTGGTGGTTTCCCATGTATTTTAAGAGACAATTTTAATGTGTTCTCAATCTCAATCGCAGAGTTTTTATGCTAATATAACTCTTCACCAGTTAACTAACAATATTTGTTCCGTTTATGATTTTGCTGATGCTTGGGGCTCCTAGACTGAACTGTTCACTTTTCGGCATCTTAGGCCCCACCCCCCCCCCCAAGCAATGCGTATTGATAGAGTTTATGTTCGTCAAAGGGTACTTCTGTGTTGTTAGTGCCAAGGTTGTTGGTACCCCTTTTACTGATCACGATTGCATTGTGTTTCCTTTTCCAGGCCAGGACCTTTAAAAGTCGCCCCAGGGTATTGGGAAATGCACCGTTAGCTTACACCATGACCCTGAATTCCATGATTCTTTTGTTGACTTTCATATTGGCCTACGGACACTTAAGCCTCCTTTCGCAGTCTGACTGATTGATGGGAAGTTCTTAAAGCCCATGTTAAGCGATTTATTGTTTCCTTTGCTTCTAACAATTAAGGTAAAAACCCGTCGGATACAGTTTAGGTCACTCTGTGATGCATACCGAAAGGATCCTACCAATCAGTAAAGTCATTAACGATTTGAACAACTTGATGGATGTCGAAATTGAAGGGTCAAAGATCAGGGCCTGTGCTAATTTCATCGAAAAGGGGGAGCGCCTCACTAAGGCTTTAGAGGTGCAGAAGTGTACTGATAACTTTATCGCTGCCGTCTGCAAAAACGATGGCACTGTGCTTGAAGACTGGGGTTGAAGCAGGATTGGAGTATCCACAATAACCTTTTGATCTTACGCGACATTGTTTCCTGCACTACTTGTCTTGATCAGAATGTGCTCTTTTGCCCTCGACCAAGACAAAGTTTTTGACTGCGTTAGCCATGAATTTTTGTTCAAGTGTTTGAATAGATTTGGGTTTGGAGAGAATTTTTGTAAATGGATCCGTGTTTTGTACACAGATGGTGCATGTTTCCTCAGACCTTGTTAACAATTTTCTTTCAGATTATGTGAACCTTGCTAGAGAGGTTCGTCAGGGTTGCCCTCTTTCTCCAGCACTTTATTCAGTGAATGCTTCGCTAAGATGCTGCAAAATTGGTGTGATTTTCCAGGTTTTCCTTTACCTGGTAGTGGGGATCAGACAGTGAAATGTTTGCAGTACGCAGAAGAAATTACTTGTATTTTTAGCTTGTGTTCTTAGTCTTTTGCAAGTCTGAAGTACTGTATGTTATTTCTTTGTTTGAGCGTGCTTTAAGCAGCAGGCTGAACATGCAAAAGACTAGTGGTCTGCCTCTGGATAGATGGAGGGTGTCCCTCTGCCCTTGCCTACTTCGTGGTCCGATTTGAACATTGAGATTAATGGTGTCTGGTTCGGAAACTACCGCCCAGATCGGAAGTCTTGGAATGAGTGTATTGAGTCGTGTATTGCTGTTTTGAAGACTTTTGAAAACAGGAATGTCTCCATGTTTGTGAAAGCACATGCAGTTAACACTTTTGTTGTTTCGAAGTTGTTGTATATTGCCTCTTTGTATAAGCTCTTGTGTCGTCTTCAGCACGCTATTTTCACTTTTTTTGTAGGGTGGGTTCGCAGAGCTGTTGAAGGGCACATCCTTTACTTAACTGTTGCGGGAGGAGGTATTGACTTGGTTCATATTGAATCTAAATTTATGGCTATGTCTGTAATGTTTAAAGTTATTCGTTCTATGAACGACCCTTTACCAGCCTTCTGATTTTTTTTATTACTTTGCAGCTTTTAAGTTTTGCACGTTTGTGCATGGGTTGTAGTCGAATAATTCACATTCATACTCCTGGGGTGTATCTGTGTATCTTTCATGTGTGCATGTCTGTTTTCAATGTTTCTCTCAGCTTCAAGGCTATGTACAGTTTAGTTTGTAAAGTTCTCATTCCGCCTTTCGTTCTTCATGTTCAAACTCAGTCGGTTTGGTCCTTTATTGTGGCGTTCTGCTTCATGCACGTATCTCGATACCCAACAGCAAATTTGATCTGGCCAGATCAAATTTGAATTTATATCTGTCCAATTCTTTATATGGCCAAATCTGGATTTGATATAATTAAATCCCAAATCTGGAATTTTATATCTGGGCCAGATCTAGTATGCGTCCACATACCTAAATAGAGTAGATCTGCAAATCTACCGATTTCGGTATGTGTCCATGTTCATTGAAAAAGTTGCGCCACACACTAAACAAAAGTCAATGGGATTTAACCCGTCTCAAAAAAAGTTCCCAGATTTTTCTGGGAGTCTTTATTTTAATTAATATCACAATCAACCCCCTTCTCACTGAAAAATTAAACACACTTACTGCAGTTTGTTTCCATTTTCAGTTGTAAAAGTCGGAAAGAAACAACAAGGATAAATGGTCAAAATTTAAAAAAAAAAAAAAACATTTTTTTCTCAGTTTTTTTTTCTTTCAAAATCATGAAACGCTCGGAACAAATTGTAATGCTGGCACATGTACATGTGCGTGCACAAATAAAATGTATTACGCCTCTAAAGTATGCGCATTATTTCAAATATCTTACCCTTGTGGCGCGTATGTACTCATATGGCGTTATACGCGTTGGAATTGCAATGATCAAACAGTGCAATCCAATTCCAATTACATGTATATGCCCGTGAAATTTTTGGCCGTGTTGCTCTTTCTCTAACTTGTGCATACCGCATACGCGTAACAATGCTTAGCGTAGAAAATTCAGTTCTAGGTAAAATTTCACTGCTAAAGACCACGGAGCCAAAACTTCGAGAAAATAACGTTTTTAACACATTTCTAGCAATAAGTTTTACTCAGTGATATCGTCACTTGATTCAGGATTGTCTCCTTAATACGGAGGACTAAGTTTTTCATGTTTATAAGGTAAGAAAACAAGTTGGTAGCCATTAGGAGTAAAAGCTTGTTGGTTCAGTGATAATGTTACATATCCGTTGCATAATGGCCCAAAGCGCTGTATAGCGGACATAATTGTACAGGCGATGCAGATACGCACTCAAATTATGTCAATCATTTCTTTACGCAAGCGTCCTATCTTCTTATTGATTGGAAAAATGCTTACGTGCGTATCACATTTTTGTCAAGACGCTCGCAGAAAATCTGTTGTAACTTCCTGTTAGGAAAGCAATTAAGTTATTACGATATTTACATGGTGTAAAACCAATACAAGTTTCCGTGTGCTGATTTTCATGTTAAAATATGGAAGTCTTCATACTGAAAATCAAGCTGCCCAGAATTCCTGGGCAACTTTTTTTAAAAACACACGTTGAAGCTCATTGACTTTGTTTATTAAGCGTGTAAAATTTGTATGTATGTATATCGTTCATACTCTAAAACAGAGATTCAGAGCGAATGAGTTGGAGTATAAAGATTCGTACTAGGTGCTGTAATGACATGGTGGCTCACTAGGCCAGATCTGGAATATATATCTGGGCAAGATCTGGAATTTATATCTGGGCCACCCCTGGAATTTATATCTGGGCCAGATCTGGAATTTATATCTGGACAAGACCTGGAATTCATATCTGGGCCAGATCTGGAATTCATCTTTGATGAAGGAGGTTGTTGTGATATTTTATACTTGTACTTTAAGAAAGCTTGTGATAGTGTACCTCACAAGTGATTACTTCTCAAGCTTAACTCTACTGGAGTCAGGGGCAAGATACTTGCCTGGATTGAAACTTTTTGATACACAGAAAATAGAGTGTCCATTAACAGCACACAATCAGATTTAAATCGTGTTACAGTATCAGTGGCGTACCCAAGGGTAGTGTACGTTGTCCAATAATTTTTCTTGTATTTATTGATGACATGCCTGATTATGTAAACTGTTATACTAGACTTTTTGCTGATGATACCAAATGTTTTCAAGTATTCTTGCTTTGAGGACTATTCATCGTTTCAAACTGATGACAGCTTGGTTTGCTGGTCCAGTGAATGACAACTGCAGTTTAATTCTACAAAATGTAAAGTGATGCATATTGGAAGGAACAATTCCTGTATGAATTATCACATGTGTAATGTTGGAGTTTATTTCAACTGGTTGTTTCTGAGGAGTGTGATCTTGACGTAACATTTCAAGATAATCTTTCTTTTTCAAAGCATATTGCCAATATTTCAGCAAAAGCAAATAGCATCCTTGGCCTTATTAAGACATCTTTTCAGTGTATGGATGTGGATATGCTGCGAGTTATTTATAAAGCTTTAGTGAGACCAGTTTTAGAATTTTGTACACCAGTTTGGAATCCGAATACATCACATAACATAACAAGATTACGCGTTAAGAAGGGTTAGTCACCCCCTAAAAAGTTTAAACTAACACCACCACCACCATCACACAAAAAAAATAGAACGGTAAATACCGTCATGGTTCACATGTCTTTTGAAATTGATACCCAAATCATATGACCCAGCCAATTATAAAAATGGCATCTCACACTAAGTCCCACATGGCATATAGCATCCCACCCCATGTCCCACATGACATCCCATCCATGTCCCACATGGCATTCCACCATATCTCCCACATGGCATTCCACCCTATGACCAACATTGCATTCCACCCTATGTCCCACATGGATCACATTTCATGTCCCAAATGACATCCCACCTCATGTCCTACATGACATCCCATGCCTTGTCCCACATGGCATTCCACCATATCTCCCACATGACATTCCACCATACAGTGTCTTACATGGCATTCCACCATATGTCCCACATGGCATTCCACCATATGTTCCACATGGCATCCCACACTATGACCCACTGAATCCCATCATACATGTATGTCCCACATTAATCCAACCATATGTACCACATGACATTCCTCCCTATGTCCCACATGGCATCCATCCCTGTGTCCCGCATCAGTGGCTTCCCACCTGATGTCACACATGGCATCCCACCTTATGTCCCACCATATGTTCCACATGGTATCCCTCCCAATGTCCCAATGACATCCTACTTTATATCCCACATAGCATCACATCCCATGTCCCCATGGCCTCCTACCCTGTATGTCTCACATAGCCTCCTACCCTATGTCACACATGGCATCCTACCTTATGTCACACATGGCATCCCAACCTATGTCACACTCTGTGTTACTCGCGGCATACCACCATGTCCTACATGGCATTCTACCCTGTTCCACATGGCATCCCACCCCATGTCCCACATGGCATCCAACCCTATGTCCCATATGACATCCCATAGGCTCCAGAGGAAGTCTCATCCTAGCTATTACAGTCCCTGATTGAGCATATGCTGTATGAAAGTGTCAGTTCATATAATAACTTATATGCAAATGACTTGTTGAAATGGGGTGGGATCCCATGTCCCACATTCATCCCATACCATGTCCCACATGACATTCCATCCCATGGCATTCCACCCTATGTCCTGCATGGCATTCCACCATATATCCTACATGGCATTCCACCCTGTTCCACATGGCATCCCACTCCATGTCCCACATGGCATCCCACCCTATGTCCCACATGACATCCCATAGGCTCCATAAGAAGCCTCATCCTAGCTACATGTATCAGTCCCTGATTGAGCATACTATGTATGAAAGTGTCAGTTCATATAATAACTTATATGCAAATGAGTTGTTGAATAAGAAAAAAGGTGGAGTCAAATAATTATGCCTGATACAGCCCTTGGTGTATTCCACATGGTATATATTATATCATATGTCCCCCATGGCCCCTATCCATGTCCCACATGGCATCCCTCCCTATGTCCATATGCAATCACATCCTGTTACACTCCATGACTAAGCACACTAAATAAAAAAGTCTGGTCAGTTTATATACTACTGTAGCAACTTTATGCAAATGACCACAATAATAGAGGTGGAGTTTCATAATCATGCCTGATACAACTGTTAGTGCCCAAATATTTTATAGAATTTTAAGGATTTTAAATCTCAAGTGCTACAAGAGACAGTGGATCTCTGAAGAATATTGGAAAATTATATCATTTTACAATTGTCTTCTAAGAAAATATCAAAGTTTTGTAGACTTTTTAAGAAAACTAGTCTTCAATCCTGTCTTAAGTGTCTCTGAAAAACTTTAACATTTTGTAAGGAAATTATAACCTTCCATAAAGATATCTGAAGAAAGTTTAACATTTTCTGAGGAATTCTCAAAAAACTTTTAACATTTCTGAGGAAATCTCAGGAAAAAACTGTGGACCGCTGGACGGACAGCTGGACGGACAGCCAGACGGAGGTAATCGCCATTACATAGGCTTCGCATTAGGCTTCACATGCGAACCAATAAAATAAAAATAATCAGATGCCCAACGTTAGTAAAGAACTTATCAATGTTGACTTTGAAATTGTGAACAGAATTGAAGCTAACTACCCACTCAGGCAAACCATTCCACTCAAAAAAAAGTCTCTTTGCGAAAAGCAAAAATGCCGATATCTAACTGTGAGAACTCATTGGTCAACTTCAAATTGTTACCACGTGTCACATGAAGATTAGATGAAACATGGAAGAAATAACGGAAAGTCAAAGCATCACTACCAGATAGGAACTTAAAAACCTGAATCATATCGCCAGGTACTCTTCTTAACCCAAGGTGGTCAAACAATAATTCGCAACCAAGATTCATAAGAGAGATTTCTTACTTCTGGAATAAGTCTAGTGGCTCTTTGCTGAACCTGCTCCAAAATGAACTTATCCTTCTCATAAAAGAGACTTCAAACCTAAATAGCATACTCAAGGAGAGGCCTGACTAACAGCTTATACAAATTAAGAACAACCTCTCTACCAAGATAACAAAAATTTCTTCTAATCAAACCAAGCATCCTTTTCACCTGTTGCAGCTGCTAAAGCACACTGTTTAGAAGGCTTCAGATTGATAGTAATGACAGCACCTAGATCCCTTTCTTGATCAACACTGACCAAGATTTGAACAATTTATGCAGTAATTGAAAGCCAAATTGCTCTGACCAAAACGAAAAACTTTACATTTATCAACATTGAATGACATCTGCCACGTTTGGGACCAAGAAACTAAGTTGATCTAGATCAATTTGCAAAAATGAAGAATCCCTAGCATCATCAACAATCCTGTACAGCTTAGAGTCATCAGCAAATTTACAAATCCTGGAGCCAAGAGAAACATCAATATCATTATAAATGAAGATTAAGAAAAGTAGCGGACCCAATACAGAACCCTGAGGAACACCACTTGTAACCTTCTCCATGGAGATACTTCATTAACAACAACTCTTTGTGACCTGTCAACTTACCAAGAATATATCCAATTGGCACACTTTCCCTCCACACCAAGCGCTTTGTTTTCATCATGAGCCTGCCCAATGGAACCTTATCAAATGCTTTTTAAAAATCTAAATAGATAACATCCACATTATAACCAGAATCAACTAGTTTAGTAACATCATCAAGAAACCTTAATAAATTAGAAACACAAGACCTCTTAGGTAAGAACCCATGCTGGGAAAGATTCAACAAACCATTGATCAGTACAACATCCTCAACAATGGACTCCATGACCTTGCACACAACACTAGTAAGACTCACTGGCCTATAGTTACACCTAAGGTCACCCTTTTTAAAAATAGGAGTGACATTAGCAATTCTCCAATCACCAGGAACAAAACCAACATCAAAGAACTTTGATAAGATAATACTCAGGTGAACAGAAAGAACATCAGAACACTCACGTAAGACAGCAGGATGTATACCATCTGGACCGGGTGCTTTATTGGAGTTCAAACCCTTCAACTTCTTAGACACAACAAAGTTAACTGAAAAAATCAACATTCTTAATGGATACTGGAGAGTGCACACAAAGATAATGCACAACATTATCAGCAGGGGACTCCTTAGTAAAAACACACACAAAGTAGTCATTCAAAACCTCAGCCATTTCCTTACCACTATTGATAGTAACACCATCATTACCCTGAAGGGGACCATCAACCTCCTTGTTTTTCTTGCTTTGAGCGAACATAAGAATAAAACAACTTAGGATTAATCTTAACCTCCTTGGACAAACGTTTTTCAAAACGCACTTTTGCATCTCTTATCAAACCCTTTGTGAACTTTTCATGATCCTTATACCTAGCAACTACGCAGGACACCCACTGTGTTTACAACAACGCCACAGCCTCTTCTTTTTCCAAACAGCCTGCAAAACCTCCCGAGACATCCACACTGGCCGAGTACGCCTACAGACTTTCTTTAATGGGACAAACTTATCTACACCCTCTAAAACTATAGTTCGGAAAACATCCTATGCTTTAGAAAGTTCTAAGTCACGGAGCAAAAAAGTCCAATCGAATGACAAATTATCCGCAAGTGCAGCAAAGTCAGCATTCTAAAATCTAAAACCAGTTTATTAGCTGGAGAAGCCTTTGTGAAACAATACAAATCAAAACTAATGAGGTCATGATCACTACACCCTACATTATCGCTATTTAGCATATTTCTAACCATACTATCTTCACTACTGAAAATCAAATCAAGACAATTACTACCCAGCGTGGGAAACAACACATGCTGGGTAAAAAAGCAGTCAGATACAGTTTCCAGAAAATCTTTACCATGTGGACCACTAGTACAGAGAATCCAATCAATCTCTGGAAAAATAAAGTCCCCCTAAAAAATGGCCCTCCTAGAACTTAAGCAACTTTCCTGAAACAGCCAAGCAATTTCTAATTGTTCTCAGGACTAGAACTTGGTGATCTATGCACAGCACCAACTACCACTGAACTACCAACATCGCCATCAACAATAAGCTCACACCATAGGCAATTTGAAAAAGCAAAAGAAAACTGAGCAGTCCTATCTATACAATTAAAACTGTCTTTCACAAACAATAAAACACCACCTCCTCTACTATGAGAGTATCTAATCTGTCTTGCCTGAAAACTTGAGTAAACTGAGTATTCCCCACAAAACAAGATGCCAGGAAAATTGAAAAAGTACAGAAAAGAGCAATCAGATTGATTCGTTCTATACAAGATCTTCTACATTGTGACCGTTTAAGAATGATTGGCATATTGTATCTTCACTTCAGTATAGGTCAGAAACGATACAAGGGTATAGGCCTAAAATTTTACATGGTTTGGAAGACATTCATTTTGAGACCTTTTCTGAGCAAGATAAAGATTCCAGGAGACACTGGAGGTCACACTTGGAAATTTAAAACAAGCTAGATGCAGGACAACACAACACCTATCTACTTTTGCTTTTCGCATCATTAATACTTGGAACAGTTTAAATGATCATGTTGTTAGTGCCCCATCAAATAACAGTTTTAGGTCAAAGCTAAATGTGTTTTGGAATGATCACTCGTTAAAGTTCAACCCTGACTGCCTGTAACTGCTGGCTCTTCAAGTGCCCACTGCATGTTTAAAGTCTTCGAAAAATCTGTCTGCAAGACTGCACAGTGCAAGCCATGATCTGTAGAACTACTAGAAGGCAACAAGTCTACCTGACTTACTTACCTCAGGCTCAACTTTGTTAAGAAATTTAAGCCTTGCAAAGTTTGGCAAGTGACTTTGGTATTTTTCCAACCCTGCCCCCACCCTCCCCATCCACCTTTGTAGTGTCGCCAATGTCAATCAGGCGCTTTAAATGAAACATGAGACGTGTAAATCTAACGAGACCAGATACATTACCTACCGATAATTGTGCTAAGCCTAGCCTACTTGACTATTTACCTCATCACAACCTCCATCTTTGCTGCAAACATCTTCCTCAGCAAGAACTTGAAGTTGAACTTGAAAGAGAACCAAAATAAAATAGAAACTCAGCTTCAGAAAATGCGACATTTTGGTAGAAATTTTCAAAATGACAGGCAGACTCGGTGAAGATAATCAGTTCAGTACCACAAAGGATCACTGTCACTGCGTAGAACAAGAAGTTAGAACGTTTGAAATTGAAAACTGGACAATATGATCACTGAGCTGAGTTACAGTACACCACTACAGGGTAGTATTAACGCGAATTATCATCTAGACTTAATGCAGGTGCACAACAATTAACTTCTTGCGAATATTCAATCAATTTTGGATGATTGACGACTCTCACAAAGTCTCTTCTTGTCAAAACTGCCACGTTTACAGCTTGTTTACACCTGAGTGTGAACCTTGCCCCGTCTTCTTAGGACAGTCAATTAACGGATATTTGTTAATCAGTGTTAGCCTACTCAGCAGCGCTTTCACGTAGGTAGTACAATTGAAACAGAGTTCATTTCAAGTGCAACGGTAAACAAACAAACTACTTTGGAGTCGAGTGGCAATAAATTACAGTCGTTTGTTACTGCTTACAGATAACTAGATATGAAAGATATATGTATGTATTTTTAGGAAGCTGCTGAATTATCAAGTATTACATCAACAATCGCAGGGATCTTCTCTGGGGAGAAGGTGCCAGGGCGAGGGTGTGAGAAGGGGTGTTCTAGCTTCACTGAAATGGGGGCTATAGTAATTATTTTACTGAATTCCAATTCTTCAATGATTGTGTCAAGAAAAGTGTAGAGAAATATCGCTTACAATACTTGTTATGGGGCAAATTGGGAGGGGTAGAGGAGGGGTGGTCCAAATAGCGTCTTGACCCCAATAATGAAGGTCTGGCAAATTGATTTTGAAGAGTCAGATTCCCTTCACACCTTTTTATTAGAAAGTGATTACTAATTAAGTCAGCACACAGATAATTTTTGATAATAGGCCTATTGTGGATGGTATGGCCGGGTGTTTTGATATCTTTTAGGGCCAAATTCTACCTCTCTCTCTACGGGTCTGGATTTGATCATCTGATAATATTCGTCTTTATGTCTGGGACATTAAATCAAATAAGCCTCAATAATTATATTGGGGGCTAGTGAAATAACATCTCCCTTTGTATGCCCTACGTGCTACGCACTACATGCAAGACAGTATTCGCAGTCATGTAATGGCTATAGCGTATACTACGGTCAAATGTTTATCTGACTAATTGGGGGCCAAGTACCATACTTGCTCCCACACCCTATACCCTACTTCGTCACTACAGGGATATCAAATCACGTTCCAACAATCATAGAAGTTAGTTCCGATACAGTTTGTAATGTTGTTTATGATTTGCAATACTATACTTAAAAAAAAAGAAGTCGTTTACCAAAGTCTGCGACCCACCCATAAAATCAATATTGAGTATATTTTGATTTGGAGCTTTTGAATAAAAATTTAATTTTGGCTCTGTCCATCTAATATTTACCAGTTTACTGTATTTTAATTGTCTTTAAGCTAGAAAATTCCTATGAACGTCTTTGATAACCTCGTTTTTAATGGTCCTACTGATCATCCTAGAGTGGACCCAGTTGCCGCGTTGCCAGGATTGCACTGTGAGGGGAACATCAACCCTCTTTAGGCGGGCAACTTAAAACAATAAAGGTAGAAATTTTCAACCCAAAAATAACTTATTTACGTGTACCCCAGATGTTTACTAGAAGGGTCAGTCTCAAGGGTAAACACTCCGAATTTTTCCTGGTTACAAGTGGGAATATCGCACTGGTAAATTAAGCTTCCACCGAACGTTGCTGCTATTCGGGAAATTATCGCTCAATTTTTGGGTAATCTCGTTCAAATTTCGGGTAATCTCCTTCAAATTTCGGAAAATTATCTTCGTTTTGGGGAAAATTCCTTCCGTTTTTTAGATTGTTGGAAATGTTGCCAAAGTTTACCAAAATTTATAATAATTTACAATATTTTCCTCCAATTTAACAATTTGTTTAAATTTAATTTGAATAATTTACCAATTTCACCTCCTGATTTGCCAGAAGGAATCCAACAGAGAAGATGGAATCCTCCTCGGCTTCTTACGCCTCTGACCGGCTGACCCTACCATGCAAGTCAATCGGCAGAATCGAATGCAGCAATGTATACCATTCTATGACCGAAGAACACTGAATTGAAAAATAATAATTATCTTAAATTAGGCTATATTAGGCTATGTTAATTACGTTGATTAGTCTATAACTTTGCTGGTATATAACCAAATTCAAATATTGAATACTTTACATATGCATTATAATTTATTATTCGGAGTTAAATTAGGTTTCTTAGTTATATAAGAATCATTATTTTTAATATATATCACTAGGAATTGTGGGGACGGGGCGCAGAGAATATGTAACTGGGAAAGAATTACCCCCTTGGCCCATCTGACTATGCTACTGGTGGGCATGTGGATTCATGGCTTTTAAGTTCGTACCCCGTCGTGCTACAATTTCGTAGCTAGACTGTAGGGGTAAAGGCATATGATCCTACATTTTCTGAAGTTTCTAGATTTTCATCTATTCTGCTTTTTGCGATTTGCACCTACTTTTTGCAATTTTCAATATTTTTTTGTCTCACTGCACCTCCAAATGGATTGAAGTTTTAGAGCCTCAACAGGTTTAGAAAATGCACAAGTTGCTGGGACTTCGAAGGAAGGATTTTCTTTTTGGCTCATTTGAATAATTATGCAATTTCGGTTTCACGAGAGAGTTGTTTATTAAAATGAATTAGGTCTTTTAAATTTTTTGAAAACGGTAATTAGTCAATACATACAAATGTATTTGACTGGGTTTAGGCGGGGTCGGCTAGGAACTCGGTGGATTGCTAATTATTTGAAATTAATTGAAATGGCGTGGCAGAGGGCAAAGCTAATCTGAGATGGCGCCAATTGCTTAAGGGGCGCCCATCGTCCTGAGAACATGATAATTTTTTAGGCCCTGCAAAAACTTGTACGTGTTGATCAATAATTTCTCCTTATACTATTAAGCACGTAATATTCCATTTTTGTAGTCACCTGGTCACAAAAACGCATGAATGTTCAAGAGAAAAGATCACATTTTCCAAGAACTTTGCCCCGAACCTCACCATTGACACGGCGGACCAGTGCATTTTGCGTTTGGACATTAGCCGATGCATGGCGATCGCACGTCTGCAATATTTAATATCTGCCTCTGCCATATTTAATATCTGCCTCTGCCATAAAGGACAAACAATTTGATTGAATACAGCTCGTAAAAACTTACAAGAGGGCGCACACAGGGGCGCCCATTGTCATGAAAATATATTCTTATATAATTTTTATTCTCAACGTTGTAAATGTTTTCCCTCAAGCTTTATTCTTACATAAAAAACAAACACATGAAAACCATCCCTACACCCCAACTAAAGACACATATTGTAGTCAAAGGGATCCTACATTCCTGACATTTGAACATTCATTTCAACATATATATTCTTTTTAATTGTGTGGAATTGACACGATTTTAAGCAATCTTCTGCTACCAACTTTCCTTTATTTTCGTAAAATTTGTTTCCATTCGTGAAATGTCCTTTATTTTCGGGATATTTTCTTCAATATTTGGGGAGTTTTTATTCAATCTCCGAGAATCTCCTTCAATGTCTCTGAAATCTCCTTCAATTTTCGGGATTTTGTTTTTAAATGAATATTTGGGACTTAAAGTTTTCTTCCATTGCGGAAATTTCCTTCATTTTGTGGATTTTTTTTTTAATGTTTAGGAAGTTTTTTTCAATTTGCATCAAATTTCCTACATTTTCGGGAAATGTTCTTCATTTTTGTGAAATCTGCATCGATTTTCGTGCAATATCCATCATTTTAGGGATATTTTCTTCAATATTTGGGAAATTTTCTTCAATTTCCGGAAATCTCTTTCAATGTCTGGGAAATCTTCAATTTTCAGGAATCATTTTGGAAAATGAATTTCGTGAAATGTCTTACATTTCCGAGAAATTTGTTTCCATTTTTGTAAAATTTTCATCATTTTTGGGTTATGCTCCTCAATATTTGGTAATTTTTTTTTGATTGGCGTGAAATTATGGTTATGCTGATGACCACAGCTTATACATGTCCTTCAATGCTAATGATCCATCAAATGTGATCTCAGTCATAGCTGAAATTGAAGGTTGTTTGAAAATAGTGAAAGATTGGATGATTTACAACAAACTAAAGATGAATGATTCAAAAAGTGAAGTCATTATTTTTGGATCCAATTACCAACTAAGAAAATTAAATATTGGCAGTATTGCTATTGGTAACGACAGTGTGAAATTATCTTCCACCGTCAAATATTTGGGCGCTTGGTTAGATCAAGGTATGACAATGGCTGACCATGTCAATCACAAATGCAAAACTGCATTTTACCATTTATTTAACATTAGAAGGTGCATGAAGTTTCTGAACAGACGCTCTGCAATATCACTTGTAAATGTACTTGTGCATGGCTGCATAGATTATTGCAATGTACTCCTTGCAGGGGTGCCAGGTGTTACAGTGAAACAGTTGCAGCGTGTCCAGAATTATGCTGCAAGGCTCGTCACAAGAAGCAATTGTTTCACTCCATCACTTTATCTACTGCAAAATCTTCATTGGCTACCTGTCTCATATAGAATTAAATGTAGAATATTAATACTCATTTTTAGATCCCTTTATAACATGGCCCCGTTATATCTAACCGAAATATTTCATTATAAACAAACTAGTTACCGCCTTCGCTCTCAAAACCACCTCATCCTTAATGTTCCAAAAAATCAACTTACATATGATGAACGCTCTCTGCAAATATTTGGCCCAAAACTTTGGAGTGACTTACCTCTTTCAATCAAATCTGCTCAATCCCTTAAACAATTCCACACCTTGCTTAAAACTCACTTATTTAATTGTGCTTTCAAGTCCTCTTCATAATTTTGTTGTTCTTTGTTTTCTTTATATTTCATGCTTATCTCATTGACACATTTGTATTTATTTTCTTCATATGCATATTTTGTAAGGCGCATTAGAAATAAGTTATTTAGATAATGCGCCATATAAGCAGATAAGTGTAATAAACTTAAACTTAAATTTCATTTCTTTTTGCGAAATGTCCTTCATTTTCGGGACATTTTCTTCATTTTTTTAAATCTCAAGTAGAGCTTCCGAAAGCTTCGCACCCTGGAGCCCTTCCAAAGCCTTATCCCTTGTATATTTTGCTTTTCCAGGCATCAAAGAAAAGTCCATAACCCAGCAATTTCTTTGCCCACTCAGAGAAATTTGACATTTCTATATAGATTATTCGCGCAAGCGGTATATTAACGAGTGATACTCTTGATAAACGTTGGAAAAACAGTTCGCGCAGCGTAGATTTATTATCTTAATCGATAGATAGTTCACAAACTGTTATTCACTTATGATCCTTCCCGTATATGCAAAGCATATCTCCCTAAATTTCTCCATCTATTTCTCTCTCTATCTCTCTCTCTATCTCTCTCTATCTATCTCTCTTACCGATTACCGACGGCACCCACTCTCTCTTACCGACGGCACCCACTCTCTCTTACCGACGGCACCCACTCTCTCTCTTACCGACGGCACCCACTCTGTCTTACCGACGGCACCTACTCTGTCTTACCGACGGCACCCACTCTGTCTTACCGACGGCACCCACTCTCTCTTACCGACGGCACCCACTCTGTCTTACCGACGGCACCCACTCTCTCTTACCGACGGCACCCACTCTGTCTTACCGACGGCACCCAATCTCTTACCGACGGCACACAATCTCTATTACCGACGGCAACCAATCTCTCTTACCGACGGCACCCACTTTCTTTTACCGACGGCACCCACTCTCTCTTACCGACGGCACCAAATCTCTCTTACCGACGGCACCCACTCTCTCTTACCGACGGCACCCACTCTGTCTTACCGACGGCACCCAATCTCTCTTACCGACGGCAACCACTCTTTCTTACCAACGCCACCCAATCTCTCTTACCGACGGCACCCACTCTGTCTTACCGACGGCACCCAATCTCTCTTACCGACGGCACCCAATCTCTTTTACCGACGGCACCCAATCTCTCTTACCGACGGCACCCAATCTCTATTACCGACGGCACCCAATCTCAGCCGACTATAGTTGGCCATGCGGGTCATACCGTCTCTTACCGTCGTAACAATATTTTTTTACGTCGTAACAATTTCTTTTCTTACGTCTAAAATGGATTGCTAATTGGCTGTTTCGTTTAGACGTAGAAATAGACAAAATTTTACGCGTCAAAAGTAATCTTTAGCTCTGTTCCAGTGCCTTAAGTGAAATTATAATCGAGTTAAAGTCGATGGAGTGTAGGGTGTATTATTTCGAGTGGGGTAAATACTGAAATTTCCTATCCATTACAACATCATTTATTTGCTTTTATAAACAGAACAGCCTCAAAACGGATGGATATTTTTGCAAGAATTTGTTTTGTTTGTTTGTTTTGCACTTTTAGGCATACGTCAATCACAATGACTTTCAATACACCATATAAATTTTCACTTCCATTCTTTTCGTAAGTGAATTTTGAAAGACGCTTTGAATTTATGCCCCTCTAAGCGTTCAACATTTTGGACAAAATTGGGAGAAGCCCAATTTCTACACATACCCAGATATACTATTCTGTACAACCACCCTGATACAGCACATGTTTTTATTTTATTTGAAAGAGTATACTTCTAGAGCCAATTTGGTACACAAATTAGGTTCATATCGTATTCCGTTCAGGCTGTCAGGAGATATAGATTTGTAAAGATTTCCCAGTTGCATTTTAAACTTTTTGTACAGTATAATGAATTTGTGTTTAGAGAGAGATAATTATATTGCAAATGATCATGCGCCCTATAGATTTTCAATGCCTTTCGGGATGTGACAGTACGTCAGCGATCAAAGGCAAAGGGTCAGTTTGGCGACCCTGGCCATCATATGACGAGGTTACAGAAATCTTTGTTTACTTCTCCTGTCAACCTTTTAAAGTCCTTGATGTCAATTCACATCACATCAAGTGCCTTGAAAGACTGACAGTTTTCCTGTATGACAAAGCCAGGCCATTCCATTCCAAATTGCAAATGACGCAAGAAGGGATCTCTTTTGCCAAAAGAATCAGTCCATGGAAAAATTACCACCAACCCAGGATGCCTTACTTTAACTGCCTGTCAAAGAGTCTACCAGGTTGGAATCTGGGCTACTCTAGTGAAGAGATGGAGCAGCTAATACCAACCCCAGAGAGCTTTCGGTGGACTAAGATAGAGGAGTCCTTGGTGCTAATGTAGATAACAATCCGTGAAATTTCCAAAGTCTGTAGAGAGCTGCTCTAGTGTTGCTGTAAAGGAGAATCTGCTAAGTGCAAATGTGGCAAAGCAAATTTAGGATGTACAGCTATATGCAAGAGTAAATGTGACAAGTAATCTTGAGATGTAAAATACAGTAAGAAACAAAATATAGTTCACACCTTCTATTTTCTGCTTGATAATATTATCCAGAGTATCTGATTCCTTGAAAACTCAACAAACAGCAATTTTGTCAATTCATGTGACTGCTACAGTAATAGGTCAGGAAGGCAACAATTGACTAAAAGGCAGCTATTTTGGTTGTAGAGGCCATCTTGGATTCAGTTGTAAATTGGCGGAGGTTCATATTCTAGAAATGCTAAGAGTAAATTAGATTCCTGGAAACATTGGTTTTTCTGTTCATGACGTGAGGGCTACAGGTTAAAAAATCGTAAGATTTAAGAGAAAAGGCAACCATTTTGGATTTTGGCAGCCATTTTGGATTTTATTAACCATCTTGGATTTACTGACTCATTGGTCAGGGGTTCTACTATAGAATTACCATAAATGATAGAGATCACAGTCAAGTTTAGTGTTTTTGTATGCAACTATAACGTTAAACAACAGAACAAGTAACATTTAACAAAAAGACGGCCATTTTTAATTTTGACGGCCATATTGAATTCAGTGACAAATTGGTCGGGGTCCTACCTTTAAAACAATTACTATGACTTAAAGTAAATTAATGGAAAGCTTATTACTTTTGCCCGCTTTGTAACGGTAATATTGCTAAGCCACCTGACCAAAATATTTTATAAGCACTGCTTTATTTTGAAACTAAATATCATCTGCCGCTTGCTCTTCGTCATAATATGTAATAATGTCATGAACGATCCTTTTTACACTTACCGTCATTAAGCAGACTTATTGATTTTGCTTCCGAAAGGAGCTACACGTCGCTTGAACATTTAAACCTGATTCAACCGTCTTGTTCGAAGATTATTTATGGTTTGGTATTGCAAAAACTTACCGGGATCTTCAACCGAGACAACTACGTAAAATCCTTTATCTTGTATAATTGCATCAGATGTAAATTTCAATACTATTTCACTGAAACAACAGATGATTGTGAAATTTTTTCGTGTGCCACTTAATTTCATCAGGACGATTTCACCATTCAACATTCTTAGAAAGTCGTAATTTTCTTCAGTCTTTATTTCCGAAAAAGTGAGCCGTATTATCCCTTTAATCTCCCAAAAGGTATCCGCATTAGAGGGGTATGATTCAGGATAAGATGGAGATGTAATGTTGATTGACATGTTGCTTGTTAAAAAACACAAACGGAAAATCAGTAGGTAAAGTTTCTTGGTTAGATTCACTTGATTCAGTAGATTCGTGTATGATGGGTAAACGTACACACCGTTTAGATTGAAAAAAGTATTTCTTATAATAAAGATAACTGTTGTTAACATTTTTGATATCAGAGGAAAAACTTTATAGTATACTGCTAATGTACAAAATGAAAAGTGCAGTCACAAAATTTATACCATCTTTGCATTTAAAAACAAACTTTTTCTATTAAAAGTATTTGAAAATATTCTCGCTATTCTAATTTGAAGCAGGAAAAATTGCAACCTGATTTCCACTACACTCAATTGCTTAGAAGTGCGGCGCGATAAGTAAAACATGTAATAGCTTAGATCCAATAAGGCTAATAGGTTATATTTTGCTCATTTCTTTTGAGAATGACTAGACTGCTAGAACGGTAAATACAATTATAGTTCGCATGCCCAAGCAAATTGACACCCATATCACATGACCCGGCCAATTAAAAAAATGACATCTCACACTAAGTCGCACATGGCATCCCATGTCCCACATGGCATCGCACTCGATCTCCCAAATGACATCCCACCTCATGTTCCACATGACATCCCATCCTATGCCTTGTCCCTTATGACATCCCACCATATCTCCCACATGGCTTTCCACCATACAGTATGACTCACATGGCATTCAACCATATATCCTACATGGCATTCCACCCTGTTCCACATGGCATCTCACCTCATGTCCCACATGGCATCTCACCCCATGTCCTACATGGCATCCCATTGGCTCCATAAGACGTCTCATCCTAGCTATCACAGTCCCTGATTGTACATACTATGTATGAAAATGTCAGTTCATATAATAACTTATATGCAAATGACTTGTAGAATAAGAAAATAACGCGGAGTCAAATGATTATGCCTGATACAGCCCTTGGTGTATACCACATGGTATATATTTTATCATATGTCCCGTGTGGCCCCCATCCATATCCCACATGGCATCCCTCCCTATGTCCATATGCAGTCGCATCCTGTCACACTCCCTGACTGTACTTGTAGCAGCATATACTTGTAGCAACTTTATGCAAATGTCCACAATAATAAAAACGGAGTTTAATAATCATGCCTAATACAACCGTTGGTGCCCAAAAATTGTGAACATTTTTAGGGATTTTAAATCTCCCGCGCTACGAGAGAGACGCTTGAGGATCTCTAAAGAATGTTGGTAAGTTATATTATTTTACAGTTATCTTATACGGAATTATCAAATGTTTTGTACAATGTTTAAGGAAAATAGCCTTGAATATGTCTTAAGTGTCTCTGAAAAACTTTAACATTTTGTAAGGAAATTCTAATTTTCTATGAGGATATCTAAAGAAACTTTAACATTTTCTGAGGAATTCTCAAAAAACTTTTACATTTGTTAGGAAATCTCGAAAAACTGTCGACGGCCGGACGGACGAAATGGCCATTACATAGGGCCGCATTATACTTCGCATGTCCACTAAAAATGAAAATGAACCCAGATGTGATGCAATAGAAGCTTAGCCAAGAAAGAGTAGAGATTGAAGTGCATGTAACACTTAAAATTATCAAGTTAATGGATTTGTACCATTGTTTCAATTTGTACATAATCTCCCTATAGGTTGTACTAATTTAGGACGCGACGTGTGGAAGGTAGTGAATATCTCCTTCTAAAATTACATGAAAAGTTCAAACTTTGATGAGAGAGATCTCAGAAACTACAGCAGCGGATTTGGACGTAATTTAAAGATTGTATTCTGTTCAGAATGTAAGCTCTTTCTGATGCATATAACATCTCTACCTGTCCATATACGTTTAAGATTAAAGGATTACTTCAGTGATCAAGCAATTTGTAAAGCCTACCAGTAAAAGCATTCAGAAAAAGGTTAGTTAAATGAACTTTAAACTTGAGTATCTCCTTAACGGAATAAGAATGAAGTTTCTTCAAGTTTACAATTTTGTTAAGATTAAATTCTGAGTCCGCTCTAATGTGGGCCCCCAAGGCAAATCATACTATGGGGATCCCTTGTTACAGAATGGGTGAGAAATTTCGCCATTTTTGTATAAATATTTTATGGCACCTGGGCATCGGTGGTGTAGTTAGAACAGGGAGTTGCCATTTAGAGTTAGAAGTTGTCTAAGGGAGAAGATTTTAATTTTTCTCTTGAAATAAATTCCTAAATTAGTCCGAATCCTGACCTTTTAATCTTCGTATGCAGCAATATTTTACTATTTTTCAATAAAATTGCTATTTAAATTTCCGGAAAGGGGGAGAGAGAGAGAGAGAGAGAGTTGAACACACAATTACAATGACGGGGTCGTCGCCTGCGTATTCGCTTATGATAGTACAAATGCTATCACGAAACGCTTAATACGACCCGGACGAGAACACAGGTACGACGTACGGACAGACATAACATCGACAACCAAGTCAATGTCCACGGCCTTTAATAACCAGTTGTGGTGCACTGGGAGGGAGAATCGTCTTCTGCCTTTTATAGTTAGCTAGTTAAATCCCCCACAAAATCTCTGTTAGCGCATTCTATTGGTGTGGATCACATCTTGTTGTTCCTTCTGTTGGGTGCGATGGTGATTGCAGCCGTCATACTTTTTGTTAGTGCTGTACCTGATTTAAAATTAAATGAAAAATACGATGCCCCTAAAATAATTTTGCCCAAGTTCAAATATTTTCCTCCGCCTCTGTGTAACAACATGTAGAATTGGAAAATCATTTCTCACAATTCAGTCGGTCAGTAGCATATAGCTAGATATTTGTTTCCAATGGCCAGAGAAAAAAAAAAAATTTTTTAACTCAAAATCTACCAGTCTACATTCTTCTGATTTTTAAAGTTTAATATTGAAGCAGAGTAATAGTACCATGAAAATAGAAGAAACTTCCATGATTGTACAGACTTTGGTAGCTGCCGCCCTGGAAAGTTTCTATTGTAACACAATTTAAGCAGCGTCGAAAAGCGTTGTATACACACTGAGTATCATTTTATCATTTAATTTCCGGATTTTCGGATTACTATCTGCTGTTTTCCACATTTTTTTTCCGAATTCTGAACGCAGGATTTTCAAAAAGCAAATAAACCAGCATCAGCCAGGGATCGCAAAATGTTGGGAAAATGAACTTGGAATAAATTACACTTACCAAATTTACACCTACACTCATAATATAAAAACGGTTATGCTTTGCCACCATGGCAGAGGAACATGTGATGAGAACAATAAGAGATAATATGAAAATGAATGAATGAGGACAAGGCTAGGTTAATGATTGTTTGGCTTTATATTCATCTCTTTTGTACATACATTACTCACTTCATATTAAAAGTACTTAGTTTCTTTCTTTACAATGCAGCCCTAGTGGGGCTGGAGTCATGAAATATTTAGGATAAATACAAAAGCATGTACACGTTAGATAAACCGAGAAGTTGAACAAAGTCGGGGCATAATCTTATAGGTACAATAGACATTTTTCAAAATCTTCTACACTACCAATTGTCTAGAAACATGACGAGGTCAAAAGACGTTATGGTCACTACAATATAACTACAGAAGTCACAAAATGTTACATTCGGACATTGGCAGGTGCAAAAGATTGACCAAAATGATGAAAATGGTTGCCATGGCAACCAGAAGTTGAGTTTTTGATGGCTCCACATACAAAATGTATTCTTAGGGCATACATTTTTCACTTTTGTCAAAAAGTGAACAATTTCATGATATTATAACCCAAATCCACTGAACTACAGAAAAAAATACTTTGCAAATTCAGTGAAAAAAAATATACATTTCAATTAAAGTTAGTAGGCTTTTTTTACTATTTATGTTAAAATTGTTTACATTTCAGTAACAAGCTAGTAAAAGTTACTTCTACATATTCTTACACAATAAGAGTGCATGCAGCCAAGGAATGTGTTGTATTTCCTCGGTGCAGCTTCCAAGCTATTACGGATCTTTAAAGGAATTGTGAATTACCTGTCAAATTTATTGTTTTAAATGTGTTCCTTGCAAAAGATAAAATCCCCGTCTCCACAACAACTAGCAATAAACTTACTAACACAGGTAACTTACGGATGAGTTAAAATTCTATGATGGGCCTAAAACAGAAAACATGCATCAAAATATTATATGTTTGACCCACCTCCCTCCTGTACACAACTTGCCTGCTCTGCGCTCAACCCACACCCCTAATATATATGCTGTTGAATAAACGTCAAACTTATTCCCGTAAAATCGGTGTGGTTCCTCTTATAGATAAGGGGACAATGAAGATAAACAAATTCAAAACATCTTAGTCTAAAACAGTCCGGCAGCATGCCTATTAATGGGAACATACAAGTTCCTTTAAATGGGAACATTTTGCTACAAGGAAGCCGCCATTTTGTGATATTTCACATGATCCTTTCCTATCCTAACCTTAAAGCCTCATGCGATGTTACAGATTTTAAATTTGAAATACATCATGGAAAAATATCTTTGCTTTGGGAAACTTAAAACCCATGAAAATACCTTCATTACTGTTATGGATAAAACTTTTCCAATGCCATTTGATATGTCCACCACACCATTTTTGAAATATTAGGAATAATAGACCATCAAGCTAGGCTTTTTGGCACAAAACGGCCATTTTGAAAATTCACATGTTTTTCAACACAATGGTTTTCAATATTTCAAGTGCATAAATTAGAAACTATGATAATTTATCGCAGCATCTAAACAATATGGCTGCATGACTTCAATATTCTCGTGTGTTATATATAAATGTTTCTATTAATAGGCATGCTGCTGGACTGTGAAAAAGCAGCCATGAATTTGACAGGGGTCAAAATTTAAATTTTTGCAATTGTTTCGGAACAGTGTTTTCTCAAAAATACTGTTCCCGATCAGATTTCACTCTTCCAACTTTTTGCTAATAACAGGATAAATTCCATTCTTTAAAATAAGGAAATTTACAACTTCCTTATTGGTTAATAAATGTGCAAATATGTACTTTATATCAGTCATTAATAGTTACATGATGTACAATAGTATCCAGTTGCGTACAGTCCTACACATACACTCAGCCTTACACATGTGTGTATTCCTGATCAATTGTGCTGACAATTGCAGGCAAGGTGGGAAATGCCTTTTCTGAATAACAATTATTTTCATAATAATTTCTATTTTTTGGAGCAAAAATCAAGTTATTGATGCCACATGCTTGTGAAAGAACACTGTTCCACCTAAACAGTGATGTTTAAAAATCCACTGTTCCTGCATACAAAGCACTGTTCTCGGAATAGAGGAACAGTGGGAAATTCGATCCCTGATTGAATGCATTTAAAAATGTATAGAACTATCTTGAAACTATATAACGAAGACTCAAAGAGTAACACTTGAAACAGAAGAATGGAAAATAACATATATATATATATATATATATATATATATATATATATATATATATATATATATATATATATATATATATATATATATATATATATATATATATATATATATATATATATATATATATATATATATATATATATATATATATATATATATATATATATATATATATATATATATATATATATATATATATATATATATATATATATATATATATATATATATATATATATATATATATATATATATATATATATATATATATATATATATATATATATATATATATATATATATATATATATATATATATATATATATATATATATATATATATATATATATATATATATATATATATATATATATATATATATATATATATATATATATATATATATATATATATATATATATATATATATATATATATATATATATAGAAGATAACTTCAGCGCTTTGGCCTTTTTACCCAATAATGTAAAGCGCTTAGTTTTGTTCTCAATATAAAGCGCTATATAAGCATCTACATAATAATAATACAAACAAAACAAAATAATAAAAAATGACAATGTCTCTAGCCAACATATTTTTTATAAACCAAATATTTCAGAAAACTCCTGTTTCCCTCTTCAGTGGTTTGAAGTTAAATGACTTCATAACACTGAAGAAGAAAATAGGAGTTTTCAAATATTTAGTTTAAAAAAATTTATGTTAGAGACATTGTCATTTTTTCCTATTTCATTTTATATATATATATATATATATGTGTATATATATATATATATATATATATATATATATATATATATATATATATATATATATATATATATATATATATATATATATATATATATATATATATATTATATATATATATATATATATATATATATATACATATACATATATTTATATATATATATATATAAATATATATATATATATACAAGGTGCTGTTACTTATCATTTTTTTGTAGGTGTTATCAAATGATAGTATTGTTGTGTATGTATAAAGAGAGTACCTGCATACCCCTCCCCTACATGCAATCAGTACACCTTAGTATGCCCCCCTCATCCCCATCCCTCAATAAATCTGCAACCATATTAAATATGAAAATACAAACTATGAATATATATGTATATACACACAATCTTGTTATCAGGATATAAATTATTACATTGATGACATAACATTTCAAAGTCAAAAAAATTTCTGTCAAATTTTTGGGGAAAAAATGATCATTTACCTCACTAGAAATAATTTGGCACCTGACAGAGATACTGGTGAGAATAAATGTACTCTATATGACTTTTATATAGTATTAACAAAATAGCCAAGTTTGGCATTATGAATATTCTATGTACAAAAATATGAAAGTCATTTATGCTGCATAGACAAACCTAAGAATTTGCAAAGTAAAAGATCCAGTTCTAAGATTTTTTTGATTAGATAAGAGGCCAAACAAGTTCCTCTTATACAACAATGAAATGAACAAAATAACAGGAAAGATTGCCAGACATATTTTTTATTAATAAGAAAATATCCAACTTTCAAAGCTCTAACAGATTGGTGCTGAAGTGACTACAAAACACATTGTCACTTCCTTGTGCATTTCATTGGAATTCATTTTAAAGGACTATGGACATCTAGCGGCAACACGGGATTGATTGGTTTAAAATAATGATCTAAACAACTAAAACAGCAAAATATTCCATTTAAATTGGTTAATTGACCAATTTACAGCAATTCTAATTTCGAGCTGTTATGTGCAATAATGTGTGGCATCAATGGGGGAAGGATCCTTCATTAATCTTTTGTAAAACATTTTTGTCTTTTATTCCTCTGTCAACGCTGTCTGAAATATAGAATTGGATTCAGGCAAACTTTTTGATGGAACTTTTGTCACACCCCGAATCATCACACATCAGAAAAGACATTCTGAAAATCACAAGTAGCTGAATTTGAAAAATAGATTTGAAAGAATTACATAAGATTTTGAGCTGTGCTCCTCTTAGTACATGTATATCACAAATTCCTGACAAATTATCATAAAACTTTGCTTAGTCATAACTTCAAAACTAAATAAGCTTATCACAAACTGTAAAAACTTATCTACTCAAGAATTTCATGCTCTTTCACATATCTACTAGATGTCCATAGTCCTTTAAGCATTTCTACAAATGTTGTCATTATAACAGGTGTTCAGAATGTGTATATGTGGGACATGATTTAATAAGTACACTATCTACACTACTAAATTTAACAAATAACTTTGCAGTTGCATAACTAGAGGAGTGTGAGAGAAGAAAGGAAAATTTGATGCCTTGTCTGAAAATGTTTTTAAACTTATGATCCTTATTCAACTTTTTCTGAAATCATTATTATGAATTTTCCAATTTTTGGATCCATTATGCATTATTCTGATCATATTCATGGTACTTAAGTTTTCCGATCTTTACGAATGATTTTATAAAAAATATAGTAGATCTTCATTTTCAGAAAACCTCACAAACAATCTCATTTGATGCTTTTAACATAACTTTGAATTAAGAAAATAATTAGTTCCGTGCTACCACCAGTGGTCGCCCTTTATGATAACAAAGGAGATAAAAAAAAAATACCAGTAATTTTTTTGTCTGTATTTGACTGAATTATTATTGTTTAGTTTTTGTTTCACTGTTTTGATAAACCAAATTGACTTGAAGTTTGATCCCTCTGGATGCTAAATCTGGGGTGTAGGAAGAGCAGTGGCGTAAATAGGGCCCTCAGGCTGGGGCGAGTGGGGTCCTGCGGGGTCCTATGGTGTATAGGTATATTTTTCTTATATGCCCCTTTTTATAGGACCCAGGCCGGGCCCAATAAGGGTGGGCAGCTGCCCCTCTTTAGTTACGCCACCGAGGAAGGGTCACCTCCCCGTGAAACAAAACCTTCAAAATTTCTTAGTTTCAAGTGAAAAATTGTACTGGTAAATATAGTTTACATCAGGACTTGCAAAACTTTCTGTTCATTATTGGGAAATGTCTTGATTTTTCAGGATTTTTTTTCCCAATTTTCGGAAAAGTTCCGTTCAATTTCAGGAAGTTATTCCATCAATTTAACCAAATTTTCCTTCAATTTTACCATAAAGATAGCATGCAACCTGGAAGGGGATCCCTTCAGGGGTAGTTTTTCCTTTGTCCCCTTCCCACTCCATCAGTTGCCCCACTTAAGTTCCATTGATGATGACAAAACTGCATATAATACCCTCTATCAAACATCATCTATGGTTTGATTTGGCTTGGCTCCTCTGACATTTCAACCTGGCTCCGCCCTAAATGTATCTGAACATTAAGTTTAACCATTCACCATGCGTGTTTCATATTATCATCTTAATTAAATTTCCATTAGGTGTGCAGATCCTTTAAAATATTACATGGTCCATACCCACCTGCTACATAGACAGATCATGTAGGCTTTACCTAAAGAAATGCCATAGTAACAACTGACCTCGACAATTTACCTAGGAGCTATTAGTCTGCTCGCATGGTATGCCTGCAACAAGAAGTGGATTATGCTTTTGTAGACATAGCAGTAGGTGTGATTACTGAGGTGGCAAGGGTGTACTCCCACCCCAAACTTTTTCCGAATGTATATCTTTTTTATGGTGAATTTTGGTACCTTGCATGCTTTGATCCCCCTCTCCTGGCCTTCTTCTCAGAAAAATTTAATTAAGACATCCCCCCACACTTTTAGTAGGCAAATCCTGCACATGGGTATAGCATACAGGATGTGCTTGCGTAAGTTATGCCAAAACAATGATTATTTAGCAAACTTAACAAAAATAAAAAAATGCATTCAGAATTTTTACCCCTTGGGCCACTCAAACCCAACACTCTCGGATTTATCCAAATCAGGGGTAATCGTAATCAACACCTTCTAACCCGAGACTTCACAGTTCAATTGATAGCAATCAGCTATTGTTACACCATACACAAGTAATCCAATTCTAACCCTAAGCCTCTTCAATCAGCTATCAGCTTATGTACACAATATGTCATTTATCTGGGGCTGAAGCCACAAACCTCCTTTGCAGTGAAGTGGAACAGATTAGTCCTTGGATGACCCTACAAATAAATGTGCATTATATGCATAGAGGAATTTGTGCAATGCCCATGAATGATTGGTGGACCATTCCTCCAAAAAAAGTTATTTCATCATGGAACCCCACAAAATAATTACACGTACAACATGTAAATCAAGGTCTCTGATTGTATATGATACAACTAAATAATAAAATGTTTCCTATATTTGAAATTTTTACCGCATTGTGGATTACAAAATCACTCAACAAAGAAGAAATTGATAACACGGCAAAAGTTTCTAATTTACACATTTCTACAACTCAAAATTTCTTATAAAAGTACTTTCAATTTCTTATTAGAATTAAAAGTACTATAAAGGTTTTAATTGAGTTCACTACAAGAAATAATTCTCAAGAACCCTCGAGTTATATTTCAGATTACGAAGGGGGATGTAAAATAAGTTTGTGAATCTTATATGTAGTCAGTGGAGTTAGCAAAATTGGGCATAATATTTGGTATGAAATTTCATTTTCAAAACTAAAGACCCTTATTGAACTGCCAGTGTTTTCACACCGGGCTCAAGGTGATTTGGCCAGGATTTTAGGGAGTTGGATCCGTTTTTTCCGCAGTTGCTACATAAACAAAATCAGCAAAAATGTCTACTAAGGTAGCGTAGATCTGTCAAGAAAATTAGGGGTAATCGAAATTTTGCAGTGTTACGTATAAATTTAAGGGTTCACAAAAATTCTTCTAACAAAATTAACAGCACTTCAAAAAAAACATGGTTAAATTCCCTTCAACTAATGGCATAATATTTTGCCAAATTTGATGACATGTTGGCACTTTCATATTATGCACAATTGTAGCTTTACCCCATTTATGTAAAGTATTATTATAATTTGACTACATGTTAAAAAAACAGAATTTGGTGTCAAAACTCTTTTCCAAGAAAAACCATTTGCAAGATGCAGGTCATTTAATCCAACAAAAAAAGCACACAATCCTACACAGCCAAATTCTAATCTTTAAAGATTTTTCTTCCGTCACATTGCTTACTGACCAATCTCAAATAATTTTACTAATAAGTCTCGAACATTTCAGACCCCCACCCCTTCCCCCCCTAATATTTAGGCCCCAGAGGGTGACCACGTGTACGGCCTCCTTTAGTAAGGCCTCAGTGGTACTGGAATGTTTTACGCTGGATTGACTCAATTATTACAAAATGATAAAGTTTCTCATTCTTATTGTCCTTTTTCGTATAATTTTATATAATATATATCGATTTTTGTATAACTTGAAATTGGAAAGACCTTGTGACCTCGCATATGCCACAAACCTTGACCACTATGTACAGTTTCTTTGTTCAGCATCTATGTAAAAATCTTTAACATGTGTTATTTACAGTTTAACAACATAAAGCTCATCAGTGATGTTGGTCAAACAATATAAGATTTATAAACAGGGAATACCCCTGATAAAGTGATACATTACTTAAACTTGAATGTGTTATTTACATTTCAACAACATAAAGCTCATCAGTGATGTCAGTAAAAAAAAAAATATAAAACAGGAAATACCCCTGATAAAGTCACAAATTACCTAAAAAATAAATGTGTTGTTTACAGTTCAAGAACATAAAGTTCGTTAGTGATGTCGGTCAAAAAATATATAAGAGATATAAACAAGGAATTTCTCTTATGAAGTCATAACCTAAAAATAAATGAGAGAGAATTACAAACTAAAGTTTAGTAAAATAGTCATGATATCATTTATTTCTGTACTATTGATGACGAATATGACTACCATGAGCTTAGAAGATACTGTAAAATAGAATATTAATGGTAAAATTGATAATAACAAAATAAATCAAATCTAACTTTGCAAAAAAGAAACTACGCTGATATCAGCCCGCATAAATTAATTGAAAGAACATATACATCACCTGAAATAGAATGTTTCATTTTCCGAATGCAATGGTAATATCAAAATAACAATTAAAGGATCACTTGACCGAAATATGAGGGCGCTGTTTTTGTTAATTTCCACTAGCGGTGATCACATCTTGATCATGCTCTACGATCTTATTTCCACTAACGGTGATCACATCTCGATCATGCTCTATGATCTTATTTCCACTAACGGTGATCACATCTCGATCATGCTCTACGATCTTATTTCCACTAACGGTGATCACATCTTGATCATGCTCTACGATCTTATTTCCACTAGCGGTGATCACATCTCGATCATGCTCTACGATCTTATTTCCACTAACGTTGATCACATCATGATCATGCTCTATGATCTTATTTCCACTAACGGTGATCACATCATGATCATGCTCTATGATCTTATTTCCACTAACGATGATCACATCTCGGTCATGCTCTACGATCTTATTTCCACTAGCGGTGATCACATCTCGATCATGCTCTATGATCTTATTTTCACTAACGGTGATCACATCTCGATCATGCTCTACGATCTTATTTCCACTAGCGGTGATCACATCTCGATCAGGCTCTACGATCTTATTTCCACTAATGGTGATCACATCTCGGTCATGCTCTACGATCTTATTTCCACTAACGGTGATCACATCTCGATCATGCTCTACGATCTTATTTCCACTAACAGTGATCACATCTCGGTCATGCTCTATGATCTTATTTCCACTAGCGGTGATCACATCTCGGTCATGCTCTACGATCTTATTTCCACTAACGGTGATCACATTTCGATCATGCTCTACGATCTTATTTCCACTAACGATGATCACATCTCGATCATGCTCTACAATCTTATTTCTACTAACGATGATCACATCTCGATCATGCTCTGCAATCTTATGTCCGAGACATTTTCAACTGCTGTATATGATAAAAAAAAAACTTTCAACATAGATTCCAAGTAACAAATACTTAAAGCAGTTATTACTTTAGACGAAAGTTTGTTTTGGAGGATCATATAACATACATTTTCAGAAATGTTTCATATGCTAGAGGTAAGCAATTGATTATCCCCAAAACTATATGAAGGGTGGCGCGAGAGACCAAAGATCTACAGACGTCTGTCAGGGACCACTCACCATCTTCCACCTAAGACTATGTTTGACAAGTAATTGATTGTCGCCGAGACTCTGTCAAGGGTAGTACAAATGTGGGAGAGAGATTTAGAGAGGTACCCCCCCTCCCCTCCCTTATGGGGAATGTTATCTATCTGGTCATGGTAAGACATAAGTGCATTAGGAAAATATTCCTAAAAAGTTTAACCCCCCTCGGAATAATTGGTCCGACTAAATTCCCATGGCAGTAACATCCTAACAACACCCTACAGTGACATCCTAACTACACCCTACAGTGACATCCTAACTGCACCCTACAGTGACATCCTAACTGCACCCTACAGTGACATCCTAACTACACCCTACAGTGACATCCTAACTACACCCTGCAGTGACATCTTAACTACACCCTACAGTGACATCCTAACTACACCCTGCAGTGACATCCTCCCTACAGTGACATCCTAACTATGCCCCACAGTACACTAACTACACCCTACAGTGACATCCTAACTACACCCTGCAGTGACATCCTAACTACACCCTACAGTGACATCCTAACTACACCCTACAGTGACATCCTAACTACACCCTACAGTGACATCCTAACTACACCCTACAGTGACATCCTAACTACACCCTGCAGTGACATCTTAACTACACCCTACAGTGACATCCTAACTACACCCTACAGTGACATCCTAACTACACCCTACAGTGACATCCTAACTACACCCTGCAGTGACATCCTAACTACACCCTGCAGTGAAGTAAGCTCTCAGTTTCAGCTGAGTGTTCATTGAAACTTATTGTCAAAAATGTTATTGTCAGGTCCTTCTACAAGTTAAGTTATTAATTCAAAAAATATAGACAAATATTGATGCAATATGATACACCATAACCATCATTGTATAAGTTTTGTTACTTCATCTATCATAAATGAATTTACATGATTCAATAAATTCTCTAGGAGACAAATCTTTATATTAGTTTGGCAAGAACATCCATCCATTCTAAATGTCTTAATGTAATGACTGTTATGTAATATATTCATACAAAATCTATTAAAAACATATATGTGTAATTTCGGTAAGAAAAAAAACAAAACCGCTTTTGTAAGAGAGCAGAGGCAATTGCAGTAACATACTGTACTATTATCTTCAGAAATTTCTTACTCTCTCAGAAAAATGTTACCCTATTACATAAGAGATTAAGTGTGATCCTCCTATCACGGTAATTATGGCAAATAATTTTGTTACAATGGCAAATATCTTTAAACATGGCAAATCATTTTAAATTCGGTTTGTTTTTGTACTATAGTAGTAGCATCTAAGATCTGATGAATGTTTTTTGTACTGGAGTATTAGCATCTAAGATTTTATACTAATTTTTTGTACTGTAGTAGTAGCATCTATGATTTTTGTAACGTTTTTGTACTGAAGTAGTAGCATCTATGATTTTATGAACGTTTTTTGTACTGTCACGTAAGTAGCATCTAAGATCTTACGAAAAAAAATTGTACTGTAGTAGTAGCATCTATGATTTTATTAACGTTTTTGTACTGTAATAGTAGCATCTATGATTTTATGAACGTTTTTGTACTGTCATTAACATTTTTGTTGTACTGTAGTAGTATCATCTATGATTTTATTAAAGTTTTTGTACTGTAGTAGTAGCATCTAAGATCTTATGGACGTTTTTTGTACTGTAGTAGTAGCATCTAAGATCTTAGTGGGACAGAGCACTTGGCTCGACCAACATAACGATCCGTCTTATGTTGAAAAAACTGTTTCCCTACTAAAGTTCTCTCCATAGCCTCTTGACTGTGACTGCACAATGCATCCCTGTTCGGGTGGTCAATGTTAATTATCCATTAACCACAGTGAGCCATTGCCCAATCAGTGTTCAGAGTCATAAAGTAAAACTTCTAAAAGAATAAAATCATGTTTAGTGCAATACAACACACAGAGAATAAGGTAAACTAACCCGGTAGGGAGGGGGGTGTGGGGAACTTTATACTAAAAGTGGAAAGTGATAGGGGTGTGGAGCCCACCAACTGAAAAACAAACCTAGAGTATTCAACAAAAACATTGTATAAATTGACCAGCAGTACAAAATTAACAGTAAAACAACATTTTTGGGGACCTGCACTACGGAAATGATGAAAAAGATAGGCGGGGCATATACCTCACATATACCTCACCTCACAGGTTCTGTGATCAGTCCAATGGCATTCACAATGAACACTTTTCCTTTAGAAGATATATCATCAAGTTCCATGTTGTCCGCAACATGATATATGCTAACGATACCCAAATTTGTGCGTTCAAGTCAAGAGTGGAAAAGCACGATTCTATAGTCCCAATATTGGAAGCTTGCATAAGAGACATTAGATCATGGTCTATCGCTAATGATATGAAGTTAAATGATGACAAGACTGAAATAATTTACATATCTTCACACTTCAGATCTGTCATTTCAATCCCACCTCCATACTGGTTACACTCGTGTTGAGCCCGTAATAAGTGCTGGGAATCTGGGCATAACGTTTGATTAAAATTTGAATTTGAACCAACATGTTAATAACATCTGCTGAGCAGCTTCTCATGCTCAATACAAGATTGGAAAAATCTGTAACTCCCTGGATCAACAAGCAGCTTGTATATGCATTTGTGTCCTCACACTCGGATAGCTGTAATAGCTTGTTATATGGTCTCCCCAATTGTCAACTAGCTAAACTGCAACGCATACAAAACTCTACTACAAGACTGGTCCGAGTTCTAAAACAATTCACTCATGCAACTCTAATCCTTTACAACTTCAAAGTTCTTCTGTTAATATTCAAATGTATCCACAACCTTGCTCCCACTTAGAAGAACTTATTCACATGAACACTCTGACTTGCTGTCTCACTCCAGTTCTAAGTTACCGCTTGTACCTCCTTCTGTTTCTACAAAGTCAGATGGTCATCGTTCGTTTCAATCTTCAGCTGCTTTGCTCTGGAACAATCTACCAACACATATCAAAGAGGCTCAAACTGTCACTAACTTTAAATCAGCGTTAAAAACACATCTTTTCTTACTTCTACAAGTTGTTTTCCTATTTTTCCCGCCTCTTTTATTTGTTTTTTCAGCATAATGAGACTTTAGTGTGTGTTGCACTTTATAAGAAATGTATATAATTATTATTATTATTATTATTATTATTACACTGGTTAAACTTACACTTCCCAGAATAATTCTATCACACATTGCATAGATATAAACCATTTCAACTAGACCCCCAGAGTAATTCTATCACAGACCATTTCAACTAGACCCCCTTGTTACTGCACACTGCTATATCTCTTACAAAAAATGTAGTAAAATCCTTGCTTATCTCAAAAAACTGCCTGGAGCTGTTCAAGGGGTGTTTCCTCCTGACCATGGCAGGGCTGCATAAGCAAGACAATACTTGAAATATTCTGTATCCATGGCTATTCCTGTCCTATACATTCCAGATAACCCAAGAAAGGGACTGACATTGGCTGACTTGGTTAAACTGAGTCAAAACAAGTGCAAGACCTGTCTGACTGTCCTGATACGTGTCCTGCGCAGTAATAAACATGGTATTTCACATCTGACAGACTTGGAAGTTTCTCAAAGTGTAAGCCATGTCTCTTTTACAATTGTTTCCTTTTTATTAAATAAAATTAAAACTGTGCCCAACTTGACATATGTTTATCATGTACTTCCTGAAACCTTTCAGGTGAACAGATTTGCAGCTTTAAAAAATAATAATCTTCCTAGTTTAAACACAGTACAGCTAATTCCCAGATTAAAATCCCAGTTGAGACCAGTTGGGATTCCCAAATGGGATGAAGTGGTCCCATCTGGTCCCAACTTGGACTGAATATTCCCAACTGGTCACAACTTGGATTGAAGAAATTCCCAACTGGATGAATTGGTCTCAACTTGGATTGAACATATCCCCAACTTTTCCAAAATTCCATGGGAAAAATTCCCAGTTGGGAAAATCCCAAATGGAATTTTTTGCTAGGTTTGCAATAGGAATCTGCATTTTTGTTTACCTGATGCAATACCACGCTTAAGAAACCAGTCAGCTTTCTTTAATTCTCATCACACTTTCCACGGCTTTTTTCTTCCCCCAATTTCGTGTAATAACTTAAAGCTGTGGCATCACAGACAACTGTATGCATCATATTTCAACTGAAAAAGGTGGAATCGTTTGAGTTAGCTTCCCATTTAATTATTTAATTAATTGAAAATCTTACAATTTTTTAATTCTGAATTTTGGTAAAATAATTGAAAATATTGACAAAACAGTACAAATCTATTGAAATATTAAATAAAATTGATTTGATAAATTTTATGTTCGTGTTACACTGGCAACAGACCAACAAAATGAGTAAATGGGCAAAATTAAGTTCCAGTGAACATTGTTGAGCATAATCATATCATTCCACACACAAACGACACTCAGGTCAAAAGATGATGACGTATATCCTGCAGAACCGTCAGAGTTATGATATTAGCTCCTTCTAAATTGCTGATGCTGCTGCAGCTGATCCAAGCTGGATGAAAGACGCTTTTGTCCACCTCTTCTGCAGCTGATTAAAATATTTCACTAACTAATGTAGCGTTTCAGCATTGTTCTTTACCAACACACAGTAGGACTTCCTCTACCCATACCGATGCTCCCACCAGATACTTGGTTGGCAAAGTGAACAGATGGCTTGGGCATTGACAGGTCTGTCAATTGGTTGAGTGCTTCACTTCGACTATTATTCAGATCTGCAGGAGACACAAAATTAAGAACAGTTGAGAAACTTATGGCCTTGGATGCAATAATAACTTTATGGTAAATCAGCTGCACTGTATAAGAATCTATGAAGATAACTAACAGGATGACGGGCTAAGAAGAATTAGTCACCCCATAAAAAGCTCAAACTAACACCACTACCACCACCACAAAAGAAAAATACAGAAAAATTTAAAGACACCCAGATTTAGTAAAGAACTTTCAATGTTGACTTTGAAATTGTGAACAGAAATGGAGCTAACCACCCACTCAGCAATTTATTCCACTCATTGTTCTTTGGAAAAACTAAAACGCTAAATAACTAACTGTGAGAACTCTTTGGTCAACTTTAAACTGTTACCATGTGTCACTAAGGATTAGCTGAAACATGCAAGAAAAAACAGGAAGTCAAAGTATTACTACCAGATAGGAATTTAAAAACCTGAATCATATCGCCAGGTACTCTTCTTAACTCAAGTGTGGTAAAACATTCATGGTGTAGTGGTTAGTGCTTTGTCCTCTCACCCGCACGCCCGGGTTCGTATCCCAGTGGGTCTGCAACCAATAACTTCACAACTGGTTATCAAAGGCCATGGCCATCTTGATATAATGTCCAGCACTGGATGCTTTCATGACGTTAAACCTTGCTATGCTATGCTAAACCAAAAGTCACAACCTAGATTCATACAAAAGATTCCTTACATTCAAGAACAATCGTCAACTTAATTTAACACAAAGATCCCAACAAAAGTTGTTTTTGTTCTTTTTACATTTTTTAATATTTTCTGGTCTTCATATGCAAATTGTGGTAATACATGGCTAAACAGCTGGACATCTCTATTTATTGATGTAAATCCATCTTCTTTAAATCC
>JAIGNY010000739.1:630000-715000 GCA_020152595.1 Chiridota heheva | reverse complement strand
TAAGTCATGGTCACTTGCTTGAAATTTTCATTGTATCCCCAGTCTAAAAATTTGTGGACCACTGGTTTAGACTATACCACACATTTCTTTATGAAAGGTTTGGGAATAGTATCATTTCATAGGATCAATCTGATAAACCATGGTTCCCCATCTCCAATTCTTACCTGATATTGCTAGCAGCATCTTCCGTCTTGCACCAAATGTGGTGATGCCAAGCTCCTTCAAGTCATTATCAGTCAAAGTGGTAAATGTAGCTAGATCAATCTGAAAGGATAATTTTGAACTAAACCAAGGTAACAATTCTGCATTATAACGCCTTCAATGCATTACAATATTTTTCATGGTACCCTGGATAAGTAACATTGGCTAAGATTGTTTGGAAATATTATGGAATTTCTTCAAAATTCCACGAAAAATTGACAATTTTACTTTATTTCAATAGCTCAAGTAAATAGTTATGCAAATTTGTGAGGTCATCAGTTGAGATGCCAATTTTCTCCTGATATAGAGACAGCAACCCGGTTTAGTTGAAAGGGCTATTTCTATACCTGTGAAGATACTTTTTTTTTTTTATTGCAAGCCTTGTCCCCCCCCCCCCTCCTCCCTCCCCTGGAAACCAGTTTGTTAGTGAGACTGTTATACCTCTTCCATATGGTACTCAATTTCTCAGAATAGTACTTTCCTGCAGGAATTTAAGTTTAGGTTAGTACACTACAATATTGACAAAATAACATGGAACTATATCCTTGAAAAATTGCCAGTAGTGCTTGTTAATAAACAATTAAAAATAATAATTCTAAAGCATTAACCCTTACTCTACCAGGGCTTTGAGAAGAGCCCAATTTTCGTAACGTTTTTTTTCATATGCATTTCTGACAACTTTCCTTTCAATTTTCTTTCGTTACAAGTTTGGTTTGGAGAAAATTATGCAAATTAAGCAATTTTCGGCTAAATTTGGACAACAAATGGTCAATCTTTGCAGAAGTATAACTTCTTGTCAGTATGAAAACAGAGATTTGTATTACATATTTAGATTCTTTATGAAATTTCCTTTCCCATGATACTAATCTATAATTTTTAGAAAGAAAAGAAAGATGAAAAAACACCAAAAATAATTATAGTCAGAAGACCCCTGAAAGCTGCAACAGAAAATTATGCAGTGGTCACAGTGAGAATCGAACCTGGAGCGCTCGCGTGCTAGCCGCGTACATTTCCTCTGCACCATGTAGTCATTCAAAAAGAAATATTCAAGTTTTTTAAAATGATACCAAGAGAGCTCCTATAGGTCTGAGGTAAAGTCCCGATTTTATTTAAAAAAAAGAGGTGGTTTGAAACGGCGATATTATCGCTGCGTGGTGGAGTAAGGCTTAAGATATGAAATTCTTAAAAGTACTATAACGCTTGCAACAATCTAGCGTTTACACATACCCCTGGGTTACTATGCTTGGCCACAATGGGGCAACAGGTCACTATGCAACATGAAATCATTACCCTGCCCTGGTGTCCTTTACATGCAGAATGCCAGACAAGGTAGCAGTAGGGGCCAGGCATAGTTAAAGTCTTTGGTATGACCCGGCCCAGGATTAAACACGGGCCTCCTGCGTGAAAGGTGGATGCCCTACAACAGAGCCAACCAGTTGGCAGAGTTGGAATGAATTATAAAATTTCACACAGTTTTGTCGAAAATCTCCCCCACAAAAAATCGTTACAGAAATATTGTTAATGTGGTAAATACATCTTTATGTGCTTCCCTCTTTCACAATTTAATATACTATATATCGCAAAATTGCATGGGGGACATTTTTCAAAGCAAAAATCTTTAAAAAACAATTCTTCCAACGAATTCCCAGTTTTCCCAAGGTTATAAGGGCCGGAACCGCAAATTTCGCCAGGTCTGTCAATCAGTACTGAAAACAAATATTGATTAATTCTGACACATCTTTGTCAATTACAAGTATTTGATATAAGGGAGGCCAAATTCTTGGAAGCCCTGCGATTTAATTCGGTCCTCTTAATGGTGCGAAAGTTATTACCATTATCATTACAAAAGCTAATACCATTATTTCAAAACTTTTTTTTTTCCCAGCAAAACAGAAGCCCCCTCCCCTCTTTCCACAAATTCAGAAAAAATTGTAGCTTCTGTCAAAGTCACTGACCTAATAAAATGTTGGCCATAGCAACAATAATATGCCAATAAGAAGTGTGCCCCAGCAGTAAATGGACTCACCTCCTGCTGTTGAAAGACATCAATGTATTTGCTAAGACTCAGACTGATGAGCAGCTCGGACAGATCCATTTTGGCAGAAAGGGATGCAGTAAGGTCGGCCTGTGACCACAGTCCTTTGGGTGGTTGAGGTAAAGATGAACTGTCGATGTAATTGCTGTAGCTCAAGGATGAAACTAGGGGAAAAAAGAGTAAATTGAGAGAGAGACCATGTGTTATGACATCATTAGTATTTAACTCTGTAACAATTAGACATTTCACACACGGCCTAAAAAAAATGTTTGTTTTCCCTTTCTTGTGGAAATTTGTAAGGGAGGGGCAAGTGGAAATTTGTAAGGGAGGGGTGGGCAGAATTTTTATTTTCGACTCCCTTAGGGTTAAGTATCAAGAACATTTATAAAACATCATTTAAACACTTCACTTCGTTTTCAGATTGTAAATTCCTCTTATTTTGCTCAGTTTGTATATCTCACTCATGCTTTTTGTGTTATTTGTGATTTTTTTCCCCTTGCCTCACACACTTGTTACAAACAGGCAGAACAACTTTGTATTCTATCTGTCAATCACAAGCTCTTGTGGGTGGTGGGCTTCATGTTCTCCGCAGTAACAGTCAACAGGCAAAAGTGGTTGCCATGCTATTTAGTAGGGAGTTTTACAAAGGGTAGGATTTTTGAAAATGTAAAAATACAAAATTAAAGAATTATTTTTCGGCGAGTTATGGGCGGCGAAGGCCTCAAATTAGCATCCCATTTGAAACAAACGTCAGAAAGACAGTATGTTCGACTATTCAAAGCTAGTATACAGAATGGGCTTATAGAGGGAAGCATATAGGGTAGCAGGGGCAGATGATTTCAAATTACTTGAGCTTTGAAAAGTGCACTTACATTTTTATTTGCTTTGTTTATTTTCACAATATTTTACTACAAGCTTCAAAATATGACATTTTTGAGTTTTTGCAGAAATTTTAAGACAAAAAAAGCTTAAAGTTACCTCACCCAGTAACTCAGAAAACATGTGAAAGCTAACTCTTTATAACTATAACACCTCTTTTAGTTCTCTTAATTGAATGACAAAGATAGGAGAGGCCCTGACTTGCCAAGGTAAATGTCAATGAACGAATGTCATTAAACCCCCTTTCCAACCTGCACCCTCCCAACCCTACACATTCATAGCACTACTTCCTGGATTGTAATACATTTTCCAATTCAGAAAATATGTGCGTCAAGCAGAGTCAAGCAGCATGAAAAATGTACAGTAACATTAAAGCAAAATTATTCAAAACAATATTGCTTAATGTATGACAACGAGACATTGCTAATACTGCACATTCCAGCCTGTCCCACATTCTACATGCAATCACACCTGCAACCAAATACTGTATGTCATTCCACCACATGCATGACCCACATGACATCACAACTGAAATTCAGATGACACCCCACAACATGTCCCACATGCCATTCCACTCTGCCCCACATGTTGACCCACCTTGTTACACATGCCAACCCACCCTGTTTCACATGCCAACCCACCCTGTTTCACATGCCAACCCACCACATTCTGACCAACATGCCACCCCACCCTACCCTACATACAATTCCACCCTGTCCCACATGATCTCATCCTAATTCCTTCAGCTACTTTATTATCTCGTCATCTTCTATCCCACATTCCAATTATTGTGTATATTTCCCAAACCCCTTATCTAAAATTCTTTAGAAGTGATGAAACTTTTATTTGCTTCTTTATTCATGGCAAGACAAACGTTCTGATTGCTATTCATGTCAGGAATGTCATTATCATAACAAAAAAACTACTCCAAAAACCCTATTTATATTTCTTTTCATACCCGAGACATCTAATTAAAAATTCTTTAGAGGCGAGGAATCTTTTGTATGCTTTTTCATTCATCTCAATACTAGTCTTTACCTTGCTATTCATGTCAGGAATGTCATTATCACAAACTCATCCAAAAACTTTATCCAACAAAACAGAGAAAACTTTAACCAACAAATAAAAAACCTTTAGCCAAAAACGCAGATGCCAAGAATACTAGAATAGCTCTACTATTCTTCGATTGTCGAGCTTAAAAATGCCTCCCCGTAATAAAGTTAATAATCAAGTTTTTTATTTCTATTAACTTCATGCTAGATTTACTGACTAATCTCAAATTTTACCCATGATTCTAAAATTTTAGGGTTGTACATGTAACTCCCCCCTCCCCCCCCCCCCACATCCCATGGTATTTATGCCCCTGGGTATATCAACCAAAGTTTTAAAACAAAAACTAAAAGGACAAATGGAATAAATGCAAAGGTAGACAGGGGTGGAAACAGCAAGAGAATAAATGGGATGTATGAGGAGGGTCTCTACAGCTTGGTGAATATAACAATATAATATAACTGGGTCTCAATTTTCAAATGCAGCAAATTTGTAAATGAGATGTATTTAAGTGGAATGTTACAACAGTGTATTGTATAGGCTGCTACTAAGCTTCTAGACTAGAAGAGTTGCATTGCATTAACATGTCAAATTCCTTATCAAATTATCTCTAAGCACAGAAGGACTAAAATATCTTCAAAAACTACATGTCCTGGTGTTCGAGACTATATATACTTTCCCCATGTTCAATGTGCATTCCCATGTACATAAGTAATAAATCAGATATATTGTTCATGATAATAAATCTATATATTTTTTCACCATTTCTGCAATTTCATAACCGCTATTTCTTCGACACTTTTCTTTCTGGCCACATACTCACTTTGCTTTTTCTTCTTCACAGCAAACTCCTCATTATGGTTCTCATCATACATGATCGGCAGCTCCTGATGAGAAAGATCCTGTAAATTAAAACAATGAAAGTAAGTCAACGTTCAGATTGCTTATGATAAAATGCAAGTGATGCCATAATAAAAGCTCTCCTAGAGGAAAATATATCTGAATAAGTTACTAGGGGTGGGGGGAATTTTCCCTCACAAGATCGCCCCAAACTTGCCCTCAAAGATATTTTGTGTAAAGTGACATATTTTGTCTTATTTATAGGATTTTTCTACCAATTAGGCAAACTTTTCCCCTCTCTTGCCCCCCCCCCCCACCCCCTTTATGACCAAACTCATGGTACTGCCACTGTGCATGAAGTATGGAGGGCAATCAAACAATTTCCATGATAAAAAACAAAATAGCAAAAGCAAACAATAATTGATAAGAAAGAGTTGCCAAGAGTTTATTTTTCCACCTTGTTATTGTTTGTTTATTTCTTGTCAGATGATTGGATGAAGTTGTGTTGACAGTACCACCTAGAAGGGGAGTCAAGTGGCAGCATTTGAGACCTGGGGTTATAAGGGCCCATAAAAATTAAGAATAGGAATGTGCATTAAAAAGGCAGAGCCCAACAATTTGGCACATTTTTTTCAGTTTGCCCCTCAGGCCCTGCAATTCTATTGGCAGCCCTGTGCATTGATGATGTCAGTGAACATTCTTATTTGACCTCAATTTCTTCCCCACCCCCTAACATGCTATGCTGGCTACGAGGCCTAACTCTTGGGATCTGCCTACATTATTTGTGCATATTTGAGCACTATATGACTCTCTGAGTAACACTGGAGTGTCACCTTGTCAGGGCCCTCCTCCCTACGTGCAGTCATGTCCCTAGTTTAACATCAATCCTAGCAGCACTTACTGCAAAACCTCCATTTTGCATAATGAGGTCTCTAACAGCAGAATCCGGCATTGATTTGGAGAACCCCAGACCAGACCACGTATCTGTTGGAGTGCGGACCTCTTGAGTAACTGGCAGCTTTCTCATAACTAAAAAAATTATAGAAAGAACATATCAAAAGAAAATATGAAACTATATATTATTACTTTAAATATAAATATATGATACACATATCAACTAAACATACTGAACATGATGAGCAATATACAGGGTATCTGCACTACCTATCTTCATCTATAATGAAAAAAACTCTTACGAAAGAGGACTGACTATTATGAAAGAGGACTGACTATTACTAAAGAGGACCAACTATTATGAAAGAGGACCACCTATTATGAAAGAGGACTGACGATTATGAAAGAGGACCGACGATTATGAGAGAGGACCGACAATTATGAAAGAGCGACAGCCTATTATGAGAGGACTGACTATTAGGAAAGAGGACCGACTATTAGGAAAGAGGACCGACTATTAGGAAAGAGGACCGACTATTAGGAAAGAAGACCAACTATTAGGAAAGAGGACTGATTATTAGGAAAGAGGAACGACTATTAGGAAAGAGGAACGACTATTAGGAAAGAGGACCAACTATCAGGAAACTATAACCGACTGTCATGAAAGAGGACCGACTGTTATGAAAGAGGACCGACTGTCATGAAAGAGGACCTGACTGTTATGAAAGAGGACCGACTGTCATGAAAGAGGACCGACTGTTATGAAAGAGGACCGACTGTCATGAAAGAGGACCGACTGTTATGAAAGAGGACCGACTGTTACCAAAGAGGACCGACTGTTACAAACGAGGACCGACTGTTACAAAGAGGACCGACTGTTACGAAAGAGGGCCGACTGTTACAAAAGAGGACCTACTGTTACAAAAGAAGACCGACTGTTACAAAAGAAGACCGACTGTCATGAAAGAGGACCGAATGTTATGAAAGAGGACCGATTATAATGAAAGAGACCGACTATTATGAAAAAGGACCGACTATCAAGAAAGAGGACCGACTATTATGCAAGAGGACCAACTATTATGAAAGAGGATCAAATATAACGAAAGAGGACCAACTATTATGAAAGAGAAACAACTGAGTAAAACTCACGATGAGGGCACTTTTTCTGCAGGTTCATATTTCATACAAAAAAAGTACCACTGTATTTAAAAAATAGAACATCATTGAGACCAATTCATTAATGAAGCAAATATTCAACTTACATCTGTTAGCAAGTAGCTTCTTCTGATCATAGTCCAAGTGCTGTATGTGCTCCACCATTCCTTCACTTTCTTGCTTTCTCTCCCATCCTGGTGCTCGCTTGTCCGAGCTGTCTGAATCTACCTCTGATTCTGAAGATCCCACATTGACCCCGCTAAAAAAAAATGAAGTTAAATCAGGGTATTGCATAATGTGTGCACTGTGGTTTAAAACCCCACAGGTTTGTCATTTTAGAAAGTAACAGTGCACAAAGAAATATTTTGTTTTGTTTTGTCTTAACTTTGAGTTATTTGAATACCGTATATGTAAATACAACAAAGATTTAGTGACCATGAGTTTGCTAAATTATCATTTCCACCTGTTCCTATGAAGACATATATACATGTAAGCTATTTCCAAGCAAAAAAGTTGGGGTCAAAATAACCATGTTGGAAAATTAAGAGGTAATTAATCAATTTTAACTCGTTTATGCAGCTATTTCTTAACTGCAAAAATTGGCTGGGTGTCTTCAATTTCATGTACCTCTTGCAAAGTGGACAATTATTTGCAAATGAAGAAAAGAGTGCTACCTTCATGAGCTCACTTTAAGCCCACACAAGTAAACATGTACAAGCTTGTACAGCTCATAGTGAGCTACAGATCTTCAAGCAAACCGTTTAGTGTCTTGGTTCCAATAGCAAACTTGTTTCAAAATTCAAGTATGGTTAAGTTTTAATTTGAAGCTCGTTTTAAAATGCTGACTTTGGTTAAGTTCCAATCTCAAGCTCGTTTCAAAATGCTGACTTTGGTTAAGTTCCAATTTCGAGCTTGTTTCAAAATGCTGATTTTGGTTAGGTTCAAATCTCAAGCTTGTTTCAAAACTATGACTTTGGTTAGGTTCTAATCTCAAGCTCGTTTCAAAACTATGACTTTGGTTAAGCTCCAATTTTAAGATTGTTTAAAAAATTCCAACTTTTGTTAAGTTCCAATTTCAAGCTCATTTCAAAATGATAACTTTGGTTTAAGTTCCAATTTCAAGCTTGTTTTAAGATTCTATCTTTATTTAGTTCCAATTTCTAGCTCCTTTCAAAATTCTAACTTTGGTTACATTCAGTTTAAAGAGATCTCATCATATTCATAATTAAGGGATACTCACTTCACACTGATTTTTCTTTCACCAGCCAACAGTTGCGCTAATGTCTCTTGCGGGGTCAATGGTTGAGAGTAGCCATTCTTGCTCCTGAAGTTACCGCTGTTGCCAGGTGAAAAATTGCACATTGATAAATGGCCACCATTGCTCATAGAATACTGACCGCTTGAAGGAAACTGACCGTTGTGGCTCTTTGAATACTGACCAAGATGGTTGGGTGAAAATGCACCATTGTGATTTGAGGAATACTGGTTGTTGTTGCACTTTGAAGACAATGGCTGCAAATGCAGAAAGGGAATAAAATTAAAGAATATTTCCATGGATTTTCATTTGTATTATGATAGCAGACTATTAATAAAATACAAAATAGATTTTTATGTATATATAGTTTCTTAATTAATTCTTGGCACTGCACCTGTTAAATTTATACCTCATTTTAATCTACTCCTTATCAATCAATCAATTTTTCAATTATTTAGAGGGGCATGCCGAAAAGTTTCTCTTTAAGCCGACCCGCACCTGACACCTCAGTTAATCCAGAAAACTCAGGTATGGCAATTACCAACCGGACTTCCTATTCAGTGTGTTGTGTTTCCACACCAAACAATGATTGTTTATCTGCCATTCCCATGCACACCACAGTCAAGTAGCCCAAGGTCATTTGTGTGTATAAGATTACAGAAGCTAGTGCTGAGTAATCAGGGCACTTTTGTGATTGAAATCACTCATCAGTGTTAGGTGTCTTAGTGGGAGAAATTTAATGTGTATCATATACCTGAGGTGATGTGAATGATTGACAGACTATTTCTCCTAAGGAAAGATATTGCTCCATTGTGTGACGATTCCCACACCTGCCTAATTTGCACCTCTTTCCAACAGATCCCAAATTTGGACCCCTTCCCTACATCTACCTAATTTGCACCCATTTAACACACCCAGTGCCATTGGAAGCAGGGGGATTCAGTTGCGGCTGTGGGGATTTAGCCCCATAATAATATGCAGACTAAAAATGCAAATTAACAACATATTTTCGCCTTTCGTCATTTTGGTTAGAATTCTATAAATCCTTGAGGGCTTATAGGCCCTTATGCCCAGTTTTTATGGGGCTAAATGTGTGCAGTTAATTGAATCTCCTGGATGGGGCATCAAACCATCGCAGGTTAACTCCCCAGCCGAAATTGGTACTCATTTCACAGCTGAGCATACTGGAGCAAAATTGTATAAAATGACTTGCTCAAGGACAGAGCACAGCACCCTGGCTAAGATTTGCTCCCAGTACCTTTTGAGTATGAAACCGTTGCCCTAAACACTGGGCTACTGCACTCCTGCATTTCGTCATTGCAAACAAACAAAACTTCTCCCGGCCACCCATTTGACCCACCATCAACTTGTTCAGTCCATTAAGCCGACAAATTATGGTCAGCTCTGCGCGTGACTGACCTCAAACCAGGAGTTATCTGCCTAATGGTTTTGCTACATGTACATGTATGTTTTGTTTGGGCTTATGATATTCTGCGAAATGAAACAAAACAAAAACAGAACGGCCAAAGTAAATTTTTCATTAGTGTGGTGGGGAATTTATATTCTGCGAAACTAAAAGAATCGAAATAAAGAAACCAGAACTAAATTTATCTGATTTTCAACAAAACAGGAGATCGAAGGCACTGTATGTTTTGTTTTAATTTGCAAGATAACATTGCAGTGATAGGATATACTCAGTAAAACTAAATATTATATTTTGGGGGTTATTGGCTATTTGTTGTATATCAACTAAGTTACTTTTTCTCAGTGCAAATATAGCTGATAATCATAGAGACCATGTATTTATTTACATGGGAAGTGACATCCAGTTCCCACTTTTTGATTTTTCAGATTCAACGATTTACACTTTTGCAAGCTGTTTTCACTACAATTTTAATCCAAAAGCGTGATTGCTGAAAAGCAATATAAATAGAAGGGGAATGGGAAAAATGATATCAACAAATGTTATTATGACTTAAGTTATAATGGCAGTTTTCTTCAAAATTGCTTGAGGAACCATCAAAATGGACCCCTCACATTCTACATGCTGGTTATGAATCTGCAGCAGGAAATATCTCATATAAACAAGATGGCATTAGCCAGTGACTTCCGTATAAAATTTCCGTTATTGTGATTGGTGGGTTGAAAAAAATTGCAGAATTACCCGAGGTTTATATCGTATATACTTCCATCATTATCAAATTTATCAAAGTTCATGCTGATTCCTTGGAATAAAATCTAATTCGGACAATTTGATTACTTGACTAATCCAACCAAAATACAAGGAAATAATCTAGTTGTATATAAATAAGTATATGGTAAACAGTTCGGATTTTTGTAATTATTTTATTAGTTATATTAGCACTGGCAACACATCAATTAGTCAGTACCCAACAAAGAGTAGAATACCCCGGAATCTCTTCTTCCATTTTCCCAGAATATCCTATCACGCCAACGATATTTTGCGAAACATAATGAAACATATACCTTCACATCTCCTTTTTTGAGAGATATGAGAGAAAATTAGTTCTGATTTCTTTATTTTGTTTCATTTTGTTTTGCAGAATATCATTTCTCCATCACACTTATAAAATTTTGCAAAACAAAGTGGTTCTGGTTTAATTTCGTTTCGCAGAAGAATAAGTCTTTTTGTTTGTTTCCATGTTGCGCTATCCACGTGTTGCATCCCTGTTGCAAATGAATTAAACCACTAGCATTGATGGGCTAAGTGGGATATGTGTGTTTCAAATAATGAAATTCTTTTCATTTACTCCCACCTAATTTGCACCAATTTCCAACAATTCCTTAATTTGAACTCCTTCCCACATCTACTCTACCTAATTTGCACCCTTCCCACACCTTCTAAATTGCACCTTTTTCCACACCTAATTTACATACTTTACTCACATCTCCTAACTTGCACCCCTTTCCCACAGCTCTACCTTGAACCCTCTCCAACACTTCCTAATTCGCACACCTTCTAATTTTTACCCATTTCCCACACCTTTTAATTTGCACCTTTACAAAACACCTTAATTTTCACTCCGTACACATCTCCCTTATGTGTTCCCTTTCCAACACCTCCCTAATTAACACCCTTTTTCCACACTTCCTTTATTTAATTGTTTCTTTGTTTGGTGAGGTTTAACAGCACCATGACAACGATGGTCAAACTGTGCCTGAGAGATTAGATGATGTCAGAGATAAAGAGAATGGAGAAGTTGGGTTTAGGTAGGAAAAGTCTGGATAAGGCTAGGGCAAGGATAAGTTAGATATAGTTATAGTAGCTTGTATGGTGAAGGATAGTTATAGTAGCTGGTATGGTGAAGGAGAGTTATTGTAGCTGGTATGGTGAAGGAGAGTTATAGTAGCTGGTATGGTGAAGGATAGTTATAGTAGCTGGTATGGTGAAGGATAGTTATAGTAGCTGGTATGGTGAAGGATAGTTATAGTAGCTGGTATGGTGAGGGATAGTTATAGTAGCTGGTATGGTAAAGGATACTTATAGTAGCTGGTATGGTGAAGGATAGTTATAGTAGCTGGTATGGTGAAGGATAGTTATAGTAGCTGGTATGGTGAAGGATAGTTATAGTAGCTGGTATGGTGAAGGAGATGATTTTTTTCTGAGTTTTTGCAGAAGAGCTCGGCAATGGAATTGGAAGGTCTGGGGTTGGTGAAGAGAGGACAGTCAATGAGGATGTGTTTGACTGTAAGGGGCTCTTGGCAGGTTTTACTTTACAGTGAGGTTGGGGTGGGAGGGGAGTCAGTGAGGAGGTGAAAATGCATGAGGTAGGTGTGGCCTATTCTGAGGCAAGTGATGTAGACTTGGTCTTTACGAGAGAGGTTGTGAGAAGTGAGGTTGGTGAGAATGGAAGGCTAAATGGATGATATGTTTTGTTTTCAGTGAGGGTGTTCAATCTGATTGCCAGCCATGACAGACATGGAAAACAATAGGCGGTTTGATGTCCCTAATACGTGCTCCTTTCCCACACTTCCCTAATTTGTGCACCTTTCTCACACTTCCCTAATTTGCACCCCTTTCCCACACTTATTAATTTGCATACTTTCTCAACATCCAAAATCTCCCTAATTTGCACCCTTTCCAACACCTCCCTAATTTGCACCTTTTCCCACATTTCATTTGCACCATTTACTCATACTTCCTAATTTGCACCTCTTTCCAAAATTTCCACCTTTATCTAAGTCCTAACTTCATTTGCACCTCTTTTCACACCTCCTTAATATGTACCCCTTTCCAAGAGCTCCTATTTTAAACCCATTTGCCACACTAGTTTGCACCCTTTACTCACACCTCCTATGTACTCCTTTCTCAAATTTCTACCTCTTTCCAACTCCTACTTCATTTCCCACACCCACCTACAGTAATGTGCACTCATTGCACAAATTTGCACCATTTCAAATGGGCCTCCATTCTTAGCTGACTCTTTAATAAGCGAGATTCACATCAAGGTTATACTGAACCAGGGGGGGGGGTAACTTTATACTAAAATTGGTAGGTGTGCAAGCCCACCAACCAAAATACAAACCTGCAGTATGACAGATATTTTGGCAAGTGCAATATGAAAATAATACAATTTTGATACCCGCACAGTATGAAAGAAGTCAATTTTAATACCTGCAGTATGAGTATTCAACAAAAAATATGGTAAAAATGGACCAGCAGTACAAAATTAACATAATAAAGCTTCATTTTTTGGGACCTGCACTAAGAAATTGATGATCTTCTTTCTTCTTTTAAGTAAAAACAAAGTACCTGCTCAGGCAGCAGATATATATACCTCAATATGGAAGTGGCCTTCTCCCCCCACCGTACTAAACCAAGAAAAGGTAACAAAAGCCTCACAAGCATACTCTGGTTCTTACCTGGATATTTAAACTGCTTTTTGGAGAAAATGCTCCATTCTGCAAGGAACGTCGTGGGAAATCTTGAGATTTACTCAAAGTGGAGCTGTCTGACTGATGTTGCTGGTACATTCCTTCAAAACAATGATAAAATGCATGGTCTTTAAAGGAAGCCTAATTGTAGCTTAATTGCTTTCAATCTTTTTGAACCAATGAAAGTATAGTAACAAATTTTCAAACTAGTCATACATACCAAATTTAGCATAAATTAAAAAATGGATTGACCATAACTCAAAAACTAAAAGTGCTACAAAATTGCTAAATTAAAAAACTGATCTGCTCAAATTCTAATAACATTTTAAAGGATTAGTTTAGTGGTCAAGCAAAGCATTCAAAAATCTTATAGGAGATATTTCAGTTTAAAGTTTGGTATAACTTGTGTATAAAAGACTGAAATCAGACTAGTAGTGATGTCATAGCCTCAGATTCCTTGAAGTCTTTGTGTATTCTATCATATTTTGTCTTGCGATTATGAAGCTTATAACACCATTGGATATGTCAGGAAAGTAGCCAAATAGAATCTTGTAAGGGCAATTATAATTTACCACCTGAAGATAAGTTGAAGAAAAAATAATTCAAATAGTAAAAAAAGTAAAATAAAGTTTCTTTAAAACACATTACCAAAGGCACCAAATTTCTATACTAGACTTATTACACCAGTTATTTCTGCACAAATAAGAACTTTATATCTCCTAAACTGAAGAAGAGTTTTGAATGCTTTCTTAAAGGAGACATAATGTCTGACATAATCTATATTTTATATGATAGAAAAATAACAAATCTTCTGACCAAGTTTCATACCTCCCGAGGCAATCTAACACATCTATTGTAATTATTAAAAACTTTACTACTTAATAGTACCATGGTAGCTGCCATTTTGATTTCAAAACATGCAAACTATGATGTCATTAGCCCAGCAGGATGTTGGAATGCTTTGTATTTCTTTATAATCTACCTCAGGTTTTTTAGCTTATAAATAATTGTCTTTCTTTTGTAAATGTCAAGGATATTTTTGTGTTCACATGAAATTATCAAAACATTCTGTTAAAACTTTGTGTCACATCATTTTGGAATAAAACTTTAATCACATCTATAATGAAATACATTAAACTCCTTATGTCCCTATTGTGGAATTTATGTCATCATGCACAATATTTCAAAACATAATTGAACAAAATGGCAGCCTTCATGTGTCGACTTCAAACATGAATAATTTGAGACAGAAATAAGATTTTGACTTACTGTTTTTGAAAGTTGGTTAAGAGTTGTATCCTCAATTAAATGAAATTATGATTGTATCAGACTTTTTGTCTCATTTAGCGATTGTGTTTCTGTTGAAGGCCTTTCTCATATAAGATGGACCTGCTTGAGCACTGAACTAATTATTTAAATGAAGTAGAAATTGCTACATGTCCACAGACTTTTTAGTTTAGAACAAATTTCCCTTTTTAAGCATGATACCCTTGTCTTGTCGTAAAGCATTTTCTTGATACTTTGAAAGAAATTTGTTGTCCAATAAATCATAACTGATATAAAGTGCCCAGGCCCTAGAGGCAACCAACGAGAAGTTACTAGCCACAAGCTATTATTATGCATGCAGAAAAGTTTCTCTTTAAGCCTATCCGCATACGACACCTCAGTTAATTATGAAAACTCAGGTATGACAATTACCAACCCACTTCCTTTTCAGTGTATTGTGTTTCAGCTCCAAACAATGATTGTTTATCTGCCATTCCCATGCACACTACACTCAAGTAGTCTAATGTTATTTGTGTGTATAAGATTACAGAAAGTCAGTGCTGAGTAATCACGGTACTATTGTGATTGAAGTCACTCATCTGTGTTAAGTGTCTTAGTGGGAGAAATTTGTTGCAAACTGGTGATAAAGATAGCTCCATATCACATGCCTGAGGTGATGTGTGCATTAAGTGTGAATGATTGACAAACCATTTCTCGAAAGATTTTGCTTCATGTGACCCTGTTTGATTTTCATTTTACACCGAACACCACGCAACAATGACCAAGGTCCAACCAAAATCTGGTATGATCCAACCCAGAAATAGCCAGAATTAATTTTTGTTTTACCTATCTTTTTATTTTCATTGTAATTTTGATCATGAGGAAAGGGAAGGTAGGGGAAGGTAGTGGGGAGAGGGGAGCAGGAAAAAATGGATAAACATCTTCCGCTCATATCTTATGCAATATTTATGTAAGAGAAATAGTTACCTCTGTTTCTAACACTGCTTCCAAATTTCCTGTCAGCGAGCTGTAACTCCGCCAGCTCAGAGGAAACTTTCCCAGGGTTTGCTCTGGTGAATCCTGGGGGTGGTCTACGATTTGTAAGTTCTGCATCTTTATGCGATGATAACGATGAAGTCATTAGCGTAGCTGTGTGTGTAGGAAGGGTCTCCTTCCCAGATACCTGCAGTGGTCCATTTGAATGCATTGATTGTTGATGTGAAGAAAATGTGACTCTGGCTTTGGGAGGGGCTTCAGCTTTGCTTTTCGTTGTAGCGGGGCTGGTCTGCATTGGTGTAGACTCTGAGACTGAAAGATGTGGTTGTTCATTGAAGCTTTGGTGTGATGCAGTTCTACCTGGGCAAGCTACTGACAAAAAATTTGTAACGGATTCCACTTGAGAAGGAGACATGGTATATGAGTGACCAGGAAGGGACACATGGCAGCTACTTGATTCTCCACCAGAGGGTACCCTATGGGATGTTACTTTCTCCGACTCACTAGAAAAGGTTATGTTATCATGTGAATGGGTGGCTATATGTGATGCTGAAGTCATATGATTTAATAACTGGCTAGGTGGAGCACCAATTGGCGACAAATTCTTCAATTGGGAAGGTGTTAAAACTTGACGTAGGAGTTCAGCTGCTGACAGAGGGTATACTTGATTGGAAAGTGATGGTGGCTGAATTGAGGGTTCAGACGATACTTCTAATGATGTTGCAGTATTTTTCAGGATGGATGTATTCCTAACAGGTTGTGGTGATGGTATTGCAACATGTTGTGATGGTTCTCTTGCATTACAACAGCATATGGTTGCATCATCAAGTTGGCTGACTTTGATACCTGATCTGTCCCAATATGATGGGTATGAAGAGAGAAAGCTGCTACTTGGTGAGATGGAGACATGTGTGGCGATGATGTCAACAAGTGTAAGGATGACTTTTGTGGTGTTGATGTCAGCTGTGGTGACGATACTGTTTGTGTTGATGGTACCATTTTTTGTGATACTGCCATTTCTTGTGATAATGCCATTTCTTGTGGTATCACCATATGCGATGATGGTACTATCTGTAACGATGATATACCTTGTGGGGATGATGTCATTTGTGGTTTAAAAGTATTTTCTGTCTGTATCATTTGTTGTGATGACATCACCTGTGGTTGTAATGGCATCTGTGGTGATGATTCCAATCTTAGTGGTGATTTCATTGGTGGTGATAATTCTGTTTTGGAGGGCAACACCATTTGTGAAGATAATAACTTTTTGTGTGGTGATGATGTGGCTCCAGCAGACATGATCACTGGTGCTGATGCTGCTGAATGTGCTGCCATATTCATATATGAAACCTTTGATGCCGGCGTGAGGGGTAAATCTGAAACTTGTAAATGTACCCCCTGAACTGTCAGAGTCTGATGTTGGGAAACATTTTGTTGTGTGGGTACCATTATCCGCGGTGATACTGATGTATGATAGGAAGGTATAACATTTGGAGTTCCTGTTCCCTGAATTGGTACCTGGATCTTTGGCACGTCATGTGTGAAAATGAAAGATTGTGGTGAAGCTGCAACTTGGGCTTGTCCTTTGCTTTGGGACAAAACTGGAAGTGTCGACTGCACTTCAGCTGGGAAACTTGGCATAGGATTGGATAAGACAGTTCCCTGTGGTGAAGGTACAGTCCTTGGTGAAACCATCCCCACCCTAGGAGATTGCTGCACTGTCTCAGTGCTTGGTGGAGTCACAGTTTGTAACTGATGAATGCATGAACTAAGAGGGTATAATTTCTTGATGTGGTTACCTACAGTCTCTGGTACCTGTACCATTAAGGACTTTGCTTGTGTGGCATTCACAGCCACACCCTGTAGTGTGGGGATTGTTGAGGGAAGATGTGCATTTGTTGATACTGCAATATGTCTGGCGTCATTATGCTCATTTGATCTGTTACTCGTAACTGACTGTCGGGATGAAATAATTGGATTTATTCGTTGGGGTTCACCACAGATGGTACAAGAGGGTGTAAGCCTGCAATGAATAAAAACAAATTGATAACTTTGAAATTAAAAGAAATTGATTTGAAGCAAGATACTCAACAAAAAATTAAAACAGACATCGCAAATGATACAAATCCCCTCCCCATTAATAACAAGCTTTCCACCCTCAGTCACACATGCCTTCCCAACCTCTGTCACACATGCCATCCCTCCTTCTACCACGAGCCATAATAAATGCCCATGCTCTAATAAACGTCCATGCTCTAATAAGCACCTGTGCTCTAATGAGCACCCATGTTCTAATAAGTGACCCATGTTCTAATAAGCTACCATGCTCTAATAAGCACCCATGTTCTAATAAGCACCTGTTTTCTTCTCTAATAAGCACCCATGTTCTAATAAGCACCCATGCTCTAATTAGCGCCCATGCTCTAATAAACACCCATGCTCTAATAAATGCCCATTCTCTAATAAACGCCCATGCTCTAATAAACTCCCATGTTCTAATAAGTACCCATGTTCTTATAAGCACCCATGTTCTAATAAGCACCCATGTTCTAATAAGCACCCATGTTCTAATAAGCGGCCATGCTCTAATAAGTGACCATTCTCTAGAAGCACCCATGTTCTAATAAGCAACCATGCTCTAATACTGTAAGCACCCATTCTCTAATAAACAACCATGCTCTAATAAGCACCCATGTTCTAATAGCGACCATGCTCTAATAAGTGACCATGCTCTAATAAGCACCCATGTTCTAATAAGCAACCATGCTCTAATAAGCACCCATTCTCTAATGAGCACCCATGTTCCAATAAGCACCCATGTTCTAATAAGCACCCATGTTCTAATAAGCGACCATGCTCTAATAAGTGACCATGCTCTAATAAGCACCCATTCTCTAATAAGCACCCATTCTCTAATAAGCACCCATGCTCTAATAAGTGACCATGCTCTAATAAGCACCCATGTTCTAATAAGCGACCATGCTTTAATAAGCACCCATGTTCTAATAAGCAACCATTCTCTAATAAGCACCCATGTTCTAATAAGTGACCATGTTCTAATAAACGGTTATGTTCTAATAAACGCCCATGCTCATTAAGAATTTTTGGCCCTTTAACCCCTCCAACCCGACACCCTCAATTTTCTCAAAATCAGGGGTAATCCACACCATTCAACCCGAGAGACTGTTCACAATTCATTGACTAGCATCCAGCTATTGTTACACCATACACAACACAGAGGTAATCTATACCTTCTTAACTGACAGCATCTTCATAGTCTATTCACAGTTCGCTTGTTAGCAACCAGCTACTGTTACACTGTACACAATAGGTCATTTATCTTGGGCTCAAGCCACATAACTGCTGTTCAGTGATGCAAATCAAATTAGTCCTTGGTGGAGCCTAAATATAAATATACATTATATGCTTGGGAGGACTTTGTGCAAAACCCATGAATGATTGATGAACCATTCCTCGTAAGGATGGTTATTTCATCATGTCTAATAAGCGCCCATGTTCTAATAAGCGCCCATGTTCTAATAAGCGACCATGCTCTAATAAAGAACCATGCTCTAATAAGCACCCATTCTCTAATAAGCACCCATTTTCTAATAAGCTCTAATCATGCTCTAATAAGCACCCATTCTCTAATAAGCACCCATTCTCTAATAAGCACCCATGTTCTCATAAGCAATCATGCTCTAATAAGCGACCATGGTCTAATAAGTGCCCATTCTCTGATAAGAGTATGCTCTAATAAGCATCATGTCTTCTTGTTTTGCTTTTCAAAATTGTTAATGTACCAGCTGTGTAATCGCTTCCAATTTCCCTTGTCGAAAATGCTGGATCCGTAAGTATTTGAACAGCTGTGTAATCAACAATTGCTATATCAAAAGGGGCCATGTACAAGATTTCCCCGTGCCCACATTGGATAATGGCGGCCCTGGGCATGGTGGCTTCATCATCATGTCCCACAGCCTAGTCTGGTCGTTGGGGCAACCTTAACAATCGCTTCCAATTTCTGTCCTTGACTGATTCCTTAGTAGCCCATGTAATCCAATTTTGAATGGGTGCTTTACATGAAGAAATTGGGAATAGAAATGGTGCAGTTCTATATACATAGACTGCCTAATATGTCAAATACTGTATGTACATTTCTTTTGAAAGAGATAATTGTAGAAACAAATTGGTAAAGAAAACATGTTGATATTTTTACAAGGAGTTACTGAAGAACAATCGACATGGAAAGAACATCATATCGAACCACAAGAAAATTCTTAATAACTTTTATGAAAAACTAAACCCATATTTTTACTTGTTGCTTGGACTGGTGCAATTTGCTCTGCATTGTGGGTAGGTTGCATTGCCACTGCTGTTGCCTGGTTTGTGGCCAATCAACATTCAATCCATTCACGGCAAGTATGTTGCTTGTATTCAAAGAAAGTCCATTGTGGCTAGCATTTCCTTAGAACGATGAAAAAGATATGGAATTACATTCAATTTCAACTGTGGATGATTTTTATGCAAATTTTTCGATCAAAATACTGATTTGTGTATGATCACGTTTTTCAGAGTCAGATGAAGATGAAGCTCTGCTTCTTTCTGCAAGATTGAAGAACATGCATTTACATAAGAAAATAATAATACTTCAGTCTTATACAGCGCTTTCCTCCAAAGGTATTCAAATCTCTTATATGATTGGTGCAATTACCGCACAAACCAAATACTATCTCAACAAGTCTGCATAGCTTTTATATTGTGAACACGGAAGCTATGTCTGCACCGCATTCTTCTAAGCCGATCAGATATTATTACCCTATCTGTTCCTATTCCATATGATACAGAATACTCAAGTGAGAGGGAAGCACATCCCATTCATAACAGCGCAGTACCAAGCCCAAGACTTATACCCACTGAAAAATTGGTGTTCTACAAATATGGGTAAATAGAAGGCTATTTGCCCAACATCGCAAATCTGCACAGTTCATTGAAAAATTAAGTCAATAATTAAAGATTAATTTTTCAAGAAAAGTGTTATACATTACGATCTTACGGCCGCATTCAAAATGTGTCCTGAACACCCAATCATTAAAAGAAAACTTGTTGGGTGATCATTTTACATACTCCCGCTTCCGATTTGCATTACTTGCTTACTAGTCCGTTAAATTACACGATACAGTTTCCAAGCTCTGCCCGCTTGTGGTAATTACCGGCTTGTGGTAATCAACAAAATCAAATTCTAGTATTCTACTTTGTGTGTTTCTCCAATCAGTGGAGGAGAGATGTTGTCATTAGACAGGTATACCCCAAATTGGACAACTTTTTGATGCAGCCACTAGATCAGCATTATTTACATATTTAATGCACTGTGCAAAAGATTATGTCAACATAGTTCAGTGGTACAACACCAATTTTGGTGTTTTGCCTTTAGATGTCACTAGTTCCATACCAATAACAGCAAATAGGTTTCTCATCAATTTAGCCCATTACAGGAACATTGCTGTAAAGTTTCCTGTGCATGCAGTGTATAAGACAGAGAACTATTAAAGAATTGGTGAAACAGTCATGGATATTCCATTTAGGTGTAAGCCTGCTGTACTTTAAATATTTCACCAGCGTGTTGATAAGTGTTATAAGCAGTAAACTGTGAGGTCATAATTTCACTTTGTCAATTATTTTTATGGAAATTAATTTTCAAATTCATTTTCACACTATAGGTACATAAACAGATGGACAAATCATGTTGTTGAACCCAGCTTAAAAATTTAACAAAATATGTCTCCTTGCATTAGTTAGAAAGAAGAGGATATTAATTTTCAAAGAAATATATAATAATGGTAAGTAAAATTCACTTACCATTACAGCATGTGTAATGAGTAAGTGAACTATGTCATCACACTGTGCACAGTCTTACTGCACCAGTCACTTTTCAACAAAATGTGAAAACACCTTAACGGAATAAGATATCAATATGTTTTTTTCCAACAATTCATCCATTCAATTATCTTGTTTTATATTCCTGCATAAGGCCTAAAGGGAGGGGTGGGCGGAATAAAAGTTTTTTTTTTTTTTTCCAATTTGAACCTTTGTATAATTAGGATAGCATCTTCATCAACTTTTATTTTATGGTACAAATCAACAACTGAAGAAGTTAATATCAAACGCTCAACACAAGAATGCCGCTTTTTCTGGTCTTTAAAGATCATTATTACACTGACGACCATTATCCTCTCTTCAACTGAAATCAGATCAAAGGCCGCGCATTGAAAAGTTTGAAGCACATGGAGCAGAGGGAGAGACAAGAGCGATCACCTGATCACGTGATCGAACAAATTGTTTCACATTGCTCGCGTTTGCCAAAGCAGTTTCTCCCTAAATTATCTCCCTACACGTAGGGTATATGGCAACACAAAAGTGGTTGCCACGCCATTTTGTGAGGATTTGTATGAATTTTGATATAGAGTAGGAATTTTTTTAGGGGTGAGTTAGGAGTGGAGGCCATAGGCCTTATACACCTTACCTAATAACGACAGGCCTCCCGTTTGAATGTTTTCATTAATACGAGGACTCAAGTTAACTGAACACTCCTGATCTAACAGGATCAGACGAGCTCGATAAAGATTTGCAGCATTTCGTTCAATACTTTTTACGATCACACTCTGTGGAAACAAAAAGAAATAGGCTAGATGGGAATTCTGGAATATTGCTAGGGGATCAACTCAATACCATATTTATAGTAGAAGAACAAAGCAGCGAAGGTGTCATTTTAAGGGGGAATTATGTGCATCACAGAGGGGGGCAAAAATTAACTTACCATTACAGCATGTGTAATGAGTAAATAACTTCAAAACATAATTTGATTTACCTTTAAGAAAACTTACCTGTTCTTGTACCCCAGCAATTTCATCCAAATCATTTGCATACCACATTCCCTACCATAAGCTTTCCTACCCAATTCCCTTTGTATTGTGATACCATTTCAGTATTTGAAGGGGTTAATCGGGACAAAAATGGTAGCTAGAAGAGCATTTGTACCACTGGAAGTAGAGGCACCAAATCTTTAAATGCCCCTCAAAGAATTTCCCCAAAACAGAATTTTGGATATGTCATTGTACAAAAAATTCTGCTTCAAGTGAAACCAAAATCCTTCTTTACCATTTTTTTCCAGGTTGAGCCCATTTTTTGCCTCCAACCCCTGAACTATTTATGTTCTTCACTTAAGTTATCAAATGTCAGGGCAGTGATGTGGCAGTGGTCTGTTTAGTAGTATCATATGCAAGCAATAATTAGGGAAATTTACTCACCATCATTCAGGCATACATGATTTTCCAGCAAATTACTAATGACCCCCAAATTTATCATCAACCATGATTGTCATAATCATTACTAAAGCTAGAGCATCTGTCCACTGAATATTTCAAAAATTAGAACAATTTGGGACCAACATAAGCGACATCATCTAAACCTTAACGACTGCAGGTTTTGATTCCTACCATGAGCACTGCATTGTGTCCGTGAACAAGACACTTTACTTGCTTCAGTCCACTCAGCTGTAAAATGAGTCACCAGAACTGCTGGGAGTTAACCTGCGATGGACTGGTGTCCAATCCAAGGGGAGTCATGTACTCTCATCTGCTTCTGCCATGGAAACTGGGGATAAGCACCGGCCCTATGAGCCTGATGGTTCGGATGGATTTAGCTTTAGCCACTTTACCATTCATTATTCAGACATGCATGATTTCCAGCAATGTCCTAACGACCCCCAAATTCATCATCAACCATGCATGTCATGATCATTAAAATTGTACCAACATAAGCAGCAACATCAAAAGCTTAACGCTATATCATCTTTGTTACAGGAACAATTACCACTGTACCTTAGATGGCTGTTTTGGCTTTGGCTTGACACTAATAAAAACATCCAACTTCTCCATCAGCATTGAGAGACGGGACGCATCTACATCAGTGTCCTCCTTCACATCAAACATCAGCACCAATGGTAGACATCCCTAGAAGAAAGATTTGATTGATTGATTGATGGAATAATTAATTGATTGATTGAACATACATCAACAGCAAAGGTTAATTTGCTTCCAAAGATCCTTTGACAAGTAGCAATAATGAGTTTAATTAAAAGAAATTACACTGCAAATCGTAAAAAAAAGCAACAGGTTTAATCAAATTTAGTCAAAAATTAATCATTTTACAGCATTTTGAGTTTGAAGGCCTTATTATAATAAATTATGCAAATTTGATTCCAATTTTGTGACACCACAAAGAGAAAACCTATGAACCTTCTTATGTTGATTCATTGTTTTTAATCATTTACCAATGTTTACTTTAATAAAAGCAATTGAATATGACCAAAAGGTTTTGAATTTCAAACATAATCGAAATGAAAATTTTGCACTTGCAAAACAGTATGATGATTTTCGGTGACTTTAAGTATAGACTGAAATTTAAAGAATTACGTTCAAGATATTGAACTGTTTTTAATTCATACATCACAAATGCTGCAGTTTGTATTGACTATAACTTGAAAACTATAGGTGCTGTTGACATGGTGCAAAGACTATACTGTTCAGAATTTTAAGCTTTTTCTGGTGAATATAAAATCCTACCTGTCCATATACCATGAAGGCATAACCATAGTTATACCTGTATATTCAATAGTGGTAAAGGAAATAATTCCTTTAGCTGAGTTAGTTACATACCATAAGAAGATGCCTCGCCACAATGACGGCATCCACACTCCCAGACACGAATACAGAACTTCTCCTTTGAGTGGTAGCTGAATCGGGAAAGTGAATAGTGGCGCCAGTACACTGCATAATCTGCTTGATGTTGAACCCACCTCGTTGTATCATGAACTGATGGTGCTGAGGGGCTATCTCAATCTGTGAGCTAACAGGGAGGGAGCTCTACAGAAATGGACAATTTGGTGAAATTAGCTTTTAATGCTTTCTTGACATTATCAAAATTTCCTAGGTATTTTCCTATTTTGTATAGCTGTTATTTAGTTACATATTCACATATATTGGCAATGCAAACTTAGGCCTGTACACCTAATTGTGAAACTGCATTGACAATTAATATTCCATGCAAGCACAGATATGGCTACACTGAGGTACCTGTAGAACCCAGGATAATTAAAAAAATGGTCAAAATGTCAAAAAGCTGGTCATGTAGCAGAAGTTTTCTTTCCCCTTGACAGAAATTTAATCAATGCAAAGAAAGTGTAGCACAAATTGTAATAATCTCAGACAGTAGTGAAATAATATTTACATTTATAAGAATCATCCCTCTCTTTTGAACATAGAACATGTTTATTATAAACAGAATGTAGATTATATATATTTGTGATTTATATAGTGCCTTTTGCCAGGGCCTTAAAGCGTTGGACCCAATTAGCCACAGAGTAAGATAGCGCCTTTTGCCAGGGCATTAAAGCGCTGGATCCAATTAGCCACCTAGTAAGATAGCGCCTTTTGCCAGGGCCTCAAAGCGCTGGACCTAATTAGCCACAGAGTAAGATAGTGCCTTTTGCCAGGGCCTTAAAGCGCTGGACCCAATTAGCCACCGAGTAAGATAGCGCCTTTTGCCAGGGCATTAACTTGCGCTGGACCAAATTAGCCACTGAGTACGATAGTGCCTTTTGCCGGGCCTCAAAGCGCTGGACATTATTAGCCAACATTTAAGTTCTCCAACTGACAGCTGAGTCGGTGCACAGGAACTTTGGTTTGACTGGGCCAGGACAGGAAGTGAATAAACAACCTTTTCATGCTTCTCTTCTCGAATAGTGTTCAGAGAACCAGGCAGGACGTGACTGTCCTACAATCGGCTTAACGTCCCCTCCGAAGGACAGCCGAGCTATTCAACTATTGCCAATTATACATTAAAAGTACCACACACATGCTGATGCGCAATAAAGATAAAAGTCCCACACACATGCTGATGTGCACTAAAGATAAAAGTACCACACACATGCTGATGTGCACTAAAGATAAAAGTACCACACACATGCTGATATGCACTAAAGATAAAAGTACCACACACATGCTGATGCGCACTAAAGATAAAAGTACCACACACATGCTGATGTGCACTAATGTTGAAAATGATCTCCTTCAACACACTGTCACTCCTTTGTAAGTCTCATGCATTCACATCATTCTACTCTTTGGTATTAAATCATTAAAGGAATTTCTAATACTGCAATTGAGAGACTAAAACATCTACTTTCTTCTGGCATACTTTGCTTTGAAAATTAAAATATACAAGCTCCCTGGTACATAAAACATTCAAATACATGTGTCACGAGCAATGGATTCTATATCAACCATCCATGCACATGAGCATCAGTGGTGAAACTAAGGGGGGTGGGCAGGGGAGTCAACCACCCCCAGCCCAGACTCTATAAGAGGGCCCTTAAAAAAAATACCATTATACCTATAGGGACCCACAGGGCCCCACTCGCCCGAGTGGGCATAAAAAGGGTCCAAGAACCCCCAAAAAATAATGTGTACAAGCAGTAGCTGCTAAAGTGAGTTTCTATTAAAAGTTGCTAATCAGCAAGAAATCTCTTCCCAACTTTTTAAAATTTTCTTGTTATTGGGACATTTCCTTCATTTTTGAAAAAGATTTTCCTGTGTTACCAATGTCACCAAACTTCCTTCAGTTTTACCAGATTTTCCATCCCTTTTGAGTGATTCCTAGAATTTACCCTAACCAGAGAGAAAGTATGCAACCAGGAAGGTGAAATCCTCTCAGAGGGGGCAGTTTGCTCCCCCTGCCCCAGTTGCTCCCCTGTCCAACACCTCTGCACCTCTCCCTTCTGGGAATTTCCATCAGGGAGTGATATGATAATTTTGTAAGTGACATGTTTCTTGCATTTTAGCCCCCTTCATATTGATAATCATACTATAAATGATGCACAGTGTTTCAAAAAATACAATATCCCATTTCTTTCCTTTAGTTCTAATTTGAAAAACTACTTTCCATGAGTCGTACACAACTTTCCTTTACTCCCAGGACATTGTTAGAAGCACCTCGAACAGTCACTGTCGTTGATAAGCCACGCCCCTTTGCCTTCATGCTTATTGCCACATTGTACGTTTCCACGACATGCTGTACTGTGGGGGATTTCATATCAGGAGCTCCGTTGGCGGTGACCGATAGCTCAAAGAAGAGGACTAATTGCAAGAGTTCCTGTAAGTAAAAACTAAATGGATCATTAATGATGTTCATCATGTATCCTTAAAACAAAAACCCGGGGGCGGGGGGAACTTCATACTAAAAGTGGTAGGGTGTTCAGCCCACCAATCAAAAAACATACCTGCAGTGTGACAGATTTAATGGTAACTGCAGTATGAAATTATACAATTTTGATACCCACAGTATGAAAGAAGTCAATTTTGATACATGCAGTATGAGTATTCAATGAAAAAATTGTAAAAATCGACAAGCAGTACAAAATTAACACAGTAAAACAACATTTTTTGGGACCTGCACTATGAAAATGATGGGAAAAGACCTTTATTTTTGCTAAAAAAACCCAAAAACATTGTAGTACATTTTGTTTTTTTATAGTAAAAAAAAAGACACCTGCACTATGAAAATGGTGCAAAAAAGGCACATGCTCGGCGGCACATATACCTCACATATGGAAGGCCCCCCCCCCACCCCCCAAGAGAAAAACATCACCTTTCAGGTGTACCTGTAAAAGCCTGACAACTTTTTGTTTTTGTCATACTTTATAAAAAATTCTATGGAGTATTTTTATTTTCATGACTCGTGCATTAAATGAATGACCATCCTAAAGTTGGGCCATTCTACTCGGGTCACAGTCCTTTGTCCCATGCATTAAATTCGCATATAAACACTCTGCTCAACATTAATCTTTAATTAAAATGCCAACCCAATTTAGTGTTCTTCCTGTATACCCTGTAAAACCTGTCAACTCTGTGTAAAATGTCATGATTTATTATCAAATACATTGAATGTTGTTACTTTAATCAATATGTTTTGAATCCTTGTTATAGAAGCAGTCCATTTTTGTCTCATCACATTTAAACCTTTATAAATTTGTAGGTCATGTTATTAATCTTAGTATCTTCATCATTTTCATTAGATTCTCCCTCCACAACCTTTTGATCAAATGTAGTTTTAACATCCAACATTACTAGCAAATCTGTAGCCAATCTTAACCCAATATCTTTGTCAGGAAGATTTCAATGTTCCATTTAAGGGGTAAAGTAGGGAAGGAAAACATTCAGTTCATCATTTTTTGTGCATATAAGAACACCATTATCGAGAAATTCTGAAATGTAATGAGAGGATGTCAAACAGCATCCTACATTTCTGAAATAAAATATTTCTCAAAAGCAAAAGAAACAAAGTACTAATCACTTTTCGTTCCTTAAACCAACTAATATTCACCCCTAGTCATACCATTTCATTAGTTGTTCTGCTCCTTAAAGTTTCAAACAGTCAGACCCGACCTGATACATAACCAGGTCGGGTCAGATTTTTCCTCTTTATTCTGAAAACCTTAGTTGTTGTGGAAGTTGGTGCTGAAAATCATATTAGCAATAGATGAAGTCCTTATTGTGTGGCTATTTTGATTTAGATAAAGCGGTCTCACTATATGCTACAGTAAGTTTGTGCTTATGATTTGCTGAAACAAATTTTTAAGGAGAAGGACAAGTCATGTATAGGCACACAGGATGGTCTATTTTACCCTTATTTTAGCACATGCTTTTTCCACTCCTCGAATCTGTCCTGCTATTGACACCTGGTTGCTCTTTTCCTGTTGCGTTCCTCGGTTTGAGTCAGGAAAATGAATGTGGCATCCCGTCTCCTGCATCACTTGCCGGATGTTGATACCACCTTTGCCGATTATGTGAGAGTGTTCAGTGAATGAAACATCCATTTTTAATGTTGCTCTGTTGCTCTGAAAAAAAGGAACATTAAAAAGTCAATCTTGTGGCATTTTTGTGTTTAACGGCACCACTACAGCAAAGGTCAAATTGTGCCTGAGAGGTCAGAATATTTTAGAGGTAGGGAAAAAAGGTAAGAGGAAATATCTGAGAATAGGTTGAGAGTTTATAGACATGAAGCTAGGATCATAATAGGAAGTGCAATGGGGTAAAAATAAAATAAAATATGGAGGTGAGGGGAAGGGGGGAAGACAAAATATATTTGAAGAAAGGAGATAATCTTTTCCGAGGAATTTTTCCGGAAGAACTCACCAATGGAATTGTAAGGGGTAAAGGAAGCTTTGGGGAGGTTGTACAGGGGGCATTACATGAGGACATGATAGACAGTGAGGGGGAACTGCCAGTTATTGCAGAGGGGTGGGGAAACCATTAAGGAGGTGTGGGGTGTGAGGTGGGTGTGGCAGATCCTAAGGTGGGTAATGTCGATGTTGTCTTTATGAGAGAGATTGTGAATAGCACAGCAAAAAATACTGGAATTTCCGCATCTTTCCGCACTGCGGTGCAGATAGCGTATAGACGATCGCGGCTTCTCCGACCGCACAGCATGGCGTAAAAGGTACTGAAAGGTATGCGTAATTCAGCAAGTGAGTATTGTCTCAAAAATATCTCAAAATCTTTCCGCAAGTCCAAATTGCATCTTTCAGCAGAAAATCGCATCTGTAATCATATAACTTGGTTCGTTATGATATTATTGATGTATTTGACATGAGTATTAGTTGAATACAAGTGAGAAGTAGATTAAAAAATGTATACATGTGCCCAAACAAGCCAGCTGTGTGTGTGCGGAAGAGGGGTGGGTGTTGGAAGCGTCAACATGGTTAAGTTTAGTTATAGTTACTATGTATTTTATCCATTAAACATACTTTGATTAATAGTTTATAGGCCTATACTGATAATATGTGAAGGATGAAAGTATTTGTGTGCAAACTCTCTCCCGGGACTTTTACAGTCTAACAATGGAAAGAGTTTCTATAGCCCGGGTATTCTATTCACCTTTAGAAATTTTCTGCTGCCAGAGTTGAGGTATACTGACTTGAATGATACTTCAAATTAGTAGATCATTGTATAATGGTGTATTTCTACATATTTACTTATCTATGTCTTTTTTTCGGTAAAGAATAATGCTTAAATTGCCCATAGATGTTGCCTGAACATGTATGACGGCTTACCCAGGTGCGTTATAGTAGACCATTTTAATTAGGGGGTGGGGGGAGGGGGGGAATATAAGATTTACCGAGTAATCTAAAATATTACCGAAGAGTCTCAATATTTACCATAGATTCTCAATTTATTTATTTTTATATTATTTTTTTTTTTTTTTTGGGGGGGGGGGAATTACATATACTGTATACTGTCGATACTCATCAGTCCACTGTTTAGCAAAGTAAAAGAGGCTCTTCATGTTTAGAAATGGGCACTTCAGTTCCAATGGAAAGGCATTTCTCCATTTATGGGACTGAAAAAAAGTCACCAGTCTACAATTGGGTCAGTCGTTAAGGGACATTTTATTTTCAAAGAGGTTTTTTTGTAATATTCTTTAAATTTGTAATGGTTTTTTTAAGTGTGTGCACATTCTGAACAGTTCTACCCTGCACTTTCTATTTTCAAAGGCACTATTGTCAGTTTTTCAGAAAATTGTGGGGGCAGTTCCTCCAGGCCTCTGGTTTATACACCTGTGGGTTGATTTTTTTCTTTTTCATTTCATCCATATCTGCATATATTTAAGAAAGATTTAAACTAATTTTATGACTTTTATGCCCAATACCAACGGCACATACAACAAGAACATATGTTCCCAGCAACATTGGCGGGGCGTGTGATTTTGATTTTCAATTGTATTTTCTATATGTATTCATTTTAGAAAGCTGGGGTACAATTTCTAAAAAAATTCCCGGGTGTGGGGAAACTAAAATTAGAAATTATTAATATGAAATTTAAAAAAAAAATAAGGAAACTTGAGATAAAATTATTGAGAAAATATGTTAAATCATTGGAAATAGTGGTAAAATTATTTTGAATTTGTGTAACTTTTTTTTTTTTTTAAATTGATGGCTTCCTGAATTTTTTTTTTAACTTCCCGAAGTGAATGAACATTTTCTGAAAATCGAATAAAGTTGCTTGAAAATGAACTTGAAGGAAATTGAAGACAATTTCCCGAACATTGAATAAAATTTCCCGAAAATTAAAGAAAGTTACCAAAATTAAAGAAATTTCACGAAAACTAAAGATTTTGTTTCACTATAGTAACAAAGCCACAAGCAAAATTGGGCAATATTTTACCTTATTTTTACAGTTTATTTTCTCAAATATGTCAAGCATATTGTATGCTGGTATATCCGGCCGCTCTTTCTATTTTATATATAAAATTTAACCAGAGGAGAGGTCAACTTTTCCCCTGACACCCAAATGAATACGCCAATCATAAGCTTAATCTACATCTACACGAGATCAATCAGTCAATCATTTGCAATGCTTGTCCGCAACCTGTGTCATCACTTCTCCACTAGCCGCTGTCAGCTGAATGATTAAATATGACAGACTGCATGATTACATATTAGTAAGTTCACTTAATAAAGTTTCTTAATTGATTAATTTTGACCACAGGTATAACTTAAGGTTCTTCTATGAATGAGGAGCTAGTACATAGTCATATCTATTCTCCGTGGCAATGCTTTCATCTGTCAGTTTTAATGAATAGAATTTCCACTTTGATAAAGCTCTCAACGCATTTTTTCTCCAATTAAAATGGCAGAAGATTAAAAAATATTCAAACCTGTTGATAACTGAATAAGTGGCGTTTGATTACCTTTTTTTCAAACGTCAGTCTGTAAGTGGGGAATTAGGTAAAGTTTGATACAATGCAAACTACCCACTGAGTCTAGGAATTTTCAAGAAATTATATTGTGCCTTTATTAACTCAAAGAAAATGGTGATAGGCCTATAAACTGTATACTGTACATACTTCATCTTATTCTGATATTGGGGGCCAGATTGTATTTTTTGTCTCAACAAAACTACAAAAGTGTACGAGTATCTCCTCAGGGTCCAAAAACTATTTTGATGGTTCATTAAATTTATTGGAAGTTTTGGTATTATTTGGCAATATTTTCTTCAAATTCAAGAACATTTCCCGAAAATGACAAACATTTCCCCAGAGTGAAAGGAATTTTCAGAAACATTAAATGTTAATTCTCTCAGACATGCATTTTTTCTCCAATTAAAAGAGCAGATTAAAAAAAGTATTTAAATCTTTTTGTTAACAATAGACCTGCCTGCAAATACAGTTTAATTTGCATCATGAGGCCTTCAAATTTAAAACTAAAGAATGAATAATTTACCGAATTGAATGAAAACAAATTTTGAGAAACAAACAAAGATTGTATTCACAGACGAAAACAGATCTTGACTTAGTCACTCACTTTCCAGCAAAAGAAAATCAGACAATTTTCACGGGTTGAGTTTACTTACATGTTTGTGTTATTCAGTAGGCAATGGTTTGATCATTCTGGTGATAAAACCTCTATCGATAAAAAAGGTTCTATTTTCATTTTAGAGTAGGGAGTGGCTTCGATTAGATTTTAACTTTCACATGATCTCAGCAGGTATGTCAAAGGTGAAATCTTTCCCATGCATATTATGTGCATCAACCCTGGTATTCCTGCCATTAGGCTCTGATGGACATTGCGTAATGTGGTCGCAATGTGCTCTAATCATATTCTTCGCAACATAATTTATTAGAAGTTTGAAACAGGTTCTACAGAAGAGGCTTGTACTTCAAGCAGTGAGCATTGATAGTTGTGTATAAACCAGACTCGGGCAGTAGGATTTAATAACCAGTCTAATTATCGGTATGCGGACTATTATATAAGCATATATCATATTCTTGTATAAACAAATTGATAGGGGAATTGTAGATATATGCTGTGTATGATAAAACTTTTGGGCATACCGTATTTTCTCTAATAAACGCCCCCTCTAATAAACGCCCACCCATCATTTTTCATACTTTCAGGATGTAACAACGTACGTTTAACTTACCAAATGTGACTTGAAAAGGCTGTAAGTCAAACGTAACCAAGCAGAAAATATGCAAAGAGTATATTTCATTAATAATCCATGCACAATAATGCTAAAAACACAAAAATCGCTTGAAAAAAGTAATACCATAGGCCTAAAAGGAATTGCCGTTCTTTTGTAGTTACATTTTTTTCTTCATACTTTACCCTCTAATAAAGTCCCCCTGTTTTCCAAATGCAACGCCCCGGGGGCGTTTATTAGAGAAAATACGGTAGTAGTGACCAGTGGAAGTGAGCTTTATTTTTTTTTTGCAGAGGGCTGCAAAATCATACAAATTTCCGAATCCAATCTCCACACCCACCTATCCCCGTTACAGAATTTTGAGAAAACAAACTTGAGAATGTTTTGAGGAAAAAAACGAATATACTGAGCAAACAATAGCATTCACTGATTTTGTTGAAAAAGTCGAATAAGCTTATATTGAGCAAAAACTTAAAACATTTTGAAGAAAAGGTCGTATATATTGAACAATTATTTCATTGATTTTGTGTAAAAAGTCTGATATTTTTAGCAAAATCTTTGAAAATTTTGAGGATAAAGAGGGAAATGTAGTATTAAATCTGGACCCAATTTAGAAATTTGGTTTTTGCAAATTGTGGGATCCGTTTCCCCAAGATGGCTGGTATAAATTAAATCAAATAAGACCTATTGATTAAAAAAACAAAACATACTGATTAATTTTCTATTTTTCAAATAAGAATCTGCACAAAATTTCTGAGTTTTGGCCGATTCCCCCCTCCCAACCCACCCCCCTCCCAACCCCAACATCCCCCTCCCTCCCCCTCCACTTAGCTACGCCACCGGTAGTGAGTTACGGATGGAAGATTGGGTATAAGCCTAGGGATACCAAGTTAGGGATGGTAGCTTTGTATCTTAAAATGGTCTTTTTTTGTATATATTTGCAGTCAAGAAAATATTAGGAGTGTAATAGGGAAAAAATGAAACCATTAAAGGGACTAATTTGAAAATTCAAGATCAAAATTCAAACATTCAAAAAATTTAAAGAGAAGAAAAATTAATTCAAAATATGATCACGTCAAATATTTGATCACAATAAATAAGATCTACGGGATTCCTTTCAAATTTTTAATAGATTGGAATTAAACTTTGCCACACAAATACCACAATTTTTATTCAGTTACTCAAAATTGAATAGTTATTTCAAAATCATGCCATGGGTGAATTAGGTCAAAATCATGCTATAAAGATGATACATTGTTCCTTCCCTTATGGCTGAGATTAGCTTTGAATCTCACAAGTATCCTTTTTACAAATCATGTGTACAGGAGTTAGAGCTACAGTGCCGTAATGATTTTATGAAGAAAAATAAAGTAGCTACGGGTGATGATCTTCTTCTTTTTTTTTCAGTAATTTTTTATTGCTGGGACTATCATTGTAGTATTATAATGCTAACCTGAATGATGCCATGCTTTTCAAGCTTTAGCTGACAAAAAGCATTGAAAAAAGCAAATAAGTTTCTCTCCATAGTACCATCCATTTTCATGTTTTTACCTCTGCACACAGAAAAGTCAGGGTGGGGGCTAAGTGTCTGGGGCTGTACTGTGCTGAATAAAAAGATAGAGGAAGTCTAAAGGATCTTGCATCCATAATACTTCTTTGCATTTAGAATTTGAGATACCTGTTGTAAAGAATAGTATCCCCATTTTTACCTATTTTACTGAAGAAATCAATCTCCTCTTTTTGCTCCAATAGGAATAGGCCACACCCCTTTTTCAGTTTTTAGAGTAATTAAATCAAGATGATCCTTACAGTGACCGATGTAGTCAAGTTATAATTCTGTAATTCAACATGGCTGAGTCGACAGTGTACTGTCAACAATAGCTGCAACTCCAAGACAATTCTTTTTGTGTTTCTTTGTAGATGAAATACTTCTTTCTAAATTAGTGGAGATTTATTTATTTCAACAGCATGTAGTATAGCGCATGCACTTTACATGAACATGTTTTACCAATTCTATTCATACACTGAATATTTTGTAGTATGAAACTATTGACCAGTTATTTTCATAGGAATGTAGGAAAAATTTGCATGATGCTGCAATTTATGTTTTTGTTTTCCCTTTGTTTCAGGATGAGGGTAGAAAAGTATACAAGACATTAGATGCAACAGAATCAGTTTATTGGTCTTGCTTTTGACTTTAGATTTGAATTTTTGCTTGAATTCCTCACCACTTTTACTTTAGTTGGAGAAGTGTACTTGGAAAATTTGGCAATATTTTCAAAAAATTAAACAAAAATGACAAAGTAAATTCCTGAAATGAAGGAAATTCCCAAAAATCAAAATTAATTTACGGATAATAAAGAAAAATTTTGAAAAGTGGAAGAAAATTGATTAGTTAATTGATAATCGAAGACAGTTGCAGATTCAGTCCTGACTGCCCAATTTATCAGTCCAATTTTCCGCTTATAAATGGAAATTTTGAGGGTTTTCGTGGGGTTTCGGGCCCCAGCTAGTGTGTTAAAAAAAAAGGTCTGATTATAGGCTTGTTGAAAATCCACTGTTCTTTCAATTAGATTATTAGCTTCAACTAATATGACCAGTAAACTGGCAAGGTTGGAAAAAATATTAAAGGATGAGTCTGAGATTAAGTAGAGCTATGATAGAAAGTCTGACTATTTTGAAACCTTGTTACAGTCTGAAAATCTTGAATTAAAACAAATGTAACACATTTGTATAGAAATGACGACATGGTGTAAAAAGTCTTGTGGGAGATTAATGGTGTTTTGACGGCCCTTACTAATTTAACATATGGCTAATCACGGGCGTCAAATGTGTCACTTCTGCAGCTTAGGAGTCAATCAGGAGGGCAAGAATCATTATTTTCTGGTAAACTGGTAAAGAGCGCAAGAAATTGGCAAGGTACGATTTAAAACACCTTTTTCAGTTGTATACAAATTTTAGAGAAATTAGAATGTTCTTTCATCAGTCTCTATTTGGGTGTAATCTTTTATCCTTTCTTATTTGCATATTTCTTTTTAGACCTGAAAATTAACCCCATTGAATCTTTTAGATTATGACTTTAACACGGTTTGGTTGTTTTTTTCTGTTCTTGAAGAAAGGATTAGCGGCAATTGCCAATGAAAGATTATTCCCTGATCACATCTCAATTTTAGCCATGCAGTATAGCAATCCCGTACACGAGAATCTGCAAAATAGAGAGATTATTGAAACAAGTTTGAGTAAACATTTTTCTCTTTCCCATGATTTTCAATTCCCTTTTGCAGCATATAGCTAATTTAATTTGCAGGCACTGCAGATCAGTGGCGCAGCCACAGGTGGAAAGGGAGGCAAGTCCCCCGATTACCTAATTTTTAATCCCAGGGTCAGCCCTGCCCAGGGCTATGCCAGCCAAGGGCCAATACCTCACAACAATACACAACATTTGAATTTGGCAAAGTTTGACATTTAAAATAATTATTATATTTCAATTCAGTCTGCCAGTCTGCCACTGTTCTTCGGCTATAAAATGGTGCAGTGGTGCATTCAACACTATGCAATCGACTTGAGGGAGGGTTAGAAGCGTAGGAAGCGGAGGGGGACGGGGAAAACTTCCCCAAAGGATTTCATCTTCCCGTTTGGATTCTTTCTTGCAAATTGACAAGTGGAGAGTAAACTTGAGAAATGATTGAAATACAATTTTAAAAATTGGTTAAATTGAACTTAAAGGAAAATTTGGTGAAAATATTGCAGATTTTGGTAAAATTTGGCAACATTTTCCGAAAACTGAAGGAAATTTTCTGCAAAAGGAAAACAATTTCCCGCAAATGGAAAAAAAGCTCCTGAAAAAAAAGTAAATTTTCCCAAAATGAAGAAAATTACCTGAAAATTGAATGAAATTTCCGTTTAGCAGCATCGTGCGATTTTCCCACTTGTAACAAGAAAAATTGTGGGTTTTTTTTGTCCTGAGAGGTGACCATTCCTACGCTCATCAGGTACCAACAAATTTATATTGAAAATTTATATCTTTGACCCCTACAGCCCTAGAGAAGATTGTTGCCCTCGATCCTAACAATGTAATCCTGGCTTCGCCGCTACAACAGACATCCCTATATTTTCAAATAAAAAATAGAAATAGCTACATTTTTAAGCAAGTAATTTTTTTGTTCTCCACATGTTCAATAAAAAGACATAATCTTAAAAGCCAGACAGCTTAAGAAGAACATCCCCCAAAAATCAATAGGAGCAGAGAACAAGAAGCAACAGGGCATGACGTTTTGCAAAGAGACTACATGCTGACATGAGGAGCCAGTTACTGAGGAAGCTGAAGACATATTTTCATGAGAAAATTATCGTGGATGAGGAAGGAGCTTAAAAGGGCCAAAGACTGAAAGATGAATTATGGATACTTTTCCACTTTTAAAAGACAGCCAGTGTATTATATAGGTCAAAGAGACAAATAAAAGTTGATGGGTGTTCAACAAGCTGACAAGAAGTCCACCAAACGGATCCCTGATTAGGCTGTAAGGAAATGCTTGATTAAGGCTCTTATTATCAAATATTTCTTAAAGGTATGAGAGAATTCTGAAGAAAAAAAATACACCACATACTGACATAAGGAGGATTTAGTTGTTACATGACACAATCATGCCCCAAACAGTCAATACATTTTATATTTTATGAAAGAGTATAAGGAGTCATCACACACACACACATACTAACCTTTACCTCAATTGTGGGACCGGCAGGTTGGCACGTTCTAGACCTGCAATTGTGGGACCTGAATTGGTGGGACCAGCACACACACCCACACATACATACACACACACATACATATATATATATATATATATATATATATATATATATATATATATATATATATATATATATATATATATATATATATATATATATATATATCAAAATATGATTGTTATTAAAATATACGAATTCCTAGGACATGTTCAAGACAGTAAATTATTTTTCAAAAATTCCCACTATATATTTTTTATCAATTAGTAACTAGTAATTAGTAACTAGTAATTAGTAATTAGTAATTAGTTTTCAAGGAGAAAATCTAGTGAGAGCACTTTCTTTATTTAAGACTTCTAAAGAGGAACTCAACAGGCTTGTATACCTGTATAGCCATGCAGGACATTCGTATATACCCTTGTGTTATATTGTTTCCTTTGATTTTACGCAAGGAGACACTTACACCTTCGCAAGGGCATTCTTCTTTCGTGCCCCATGCTGGCATGGCGGGCCTCAGTGATATAGGAAAAAGGAGAATTTAGTTCCAGTAAAGGTTAAGTTCTTGCAAGGGACTTCTAAACTATGACCAATTTGTTGAGGTATTCCGGGAGAGGTCCAAGGAACCTGTAAAACACCTAAGATAATAGACGTCCTGCATCCATTTTGTTTATATTTTGCGATAAAAATGTACAGATCAATTATGGGAGAGACCATTTTGTCATATACACTGTTTTAGCACTAGGAATTTGGTCATGGATGGGGGAGGTATCACGGGAGAAAAAGCTATAAATCAGACAAAATATGTCACTTTACAAAATTTTCTGAGGAGGCAAGTGGTAGGGAGAGGGAGAGGCAAAGCGACCTCATGGGTGGAAATTCCCCACCGTAGCGACACCACTACATCTACAATGTAAGATTTTGCAATAGGGAATTAGAATCTGCAATCTCAAAGACACATTTAAGTTATGTTGTTACAAATATTTGAGTTTTCGCTCGCATGCGTTTCCTCATATTTAAAAAACAACGTGGTAAACATATAAGAAGGGAATGGCTAATATTTAACCATGAATGCAATGAAGGAAATTATCACTCAGTTTTAAGTTTCGCCGGGCAAAGGCATTTTTTGCAGAAGTATTAAAATTAGAAACTTATAACACTGCATAAGGCTTTAACGTTAGTATAGCAGAGCATCATGAGAAATATCACAAAATGTCCATAGCACAAGAAGTTCCTCATTTAAAGAACCTTTTGGCGAGTCCTTATTCTAGTCTCTCTCCTGGACTGGTCACAAATGTTGAAATAGAAGCTTTACTGTAAAGAAGTAATATTTGAATAAACAGACAAAGTAGTTTTATAACTTGTAGACCTAAAAGGGAATCTCACGTCTCCGTCCGATCCCCTTACTCTGGGACATGAGGCAGCGGTCCACGTTTCCCCCGTGGTTACACCATCCCTAAAAATACACATTGAATATACTTATATATCAATTAGTTGAATGAACTCGGGATCGTAGTATCATTTAGTATGTATTCATTAATAATGCAAAGTGCCTTCTTTTTTTAATTTTATACTCATATGTTCTCTTCTTTACCCGTGCAAGAGTCCTTATGATTTCAAAAATCTTTAGAAATACTAAGAAAATGTTTATCAACTGATCAATGAGATAATCCTATACAGGTATACATGTTGTCATGAGGTGAAATTTAATACTGCTTGCATACTGAAAACTGATTGTGTTCTGCTGAAATAATGATACATGATTTATCATACTAATACTATCATGGAAGAGAAGCATGATTATTATTACTTCTTTTGCTTTGCTTTTTTTTTTTTTGGGGAAGGGGGAAGGGGGAAGGGGGGAAGGGGGAAGGGGGAAGGGGGTGGTTGTTAGTAAATATAAGCTGAAGACAGAGTGTCCATCACACAACAATCCAAAAAAGAAAAAGTATTTTCAGCGCAGGAGTGATTTGACAGTTTCAGTGGGGGCAAATTCAAGAGATGCATGGGTTGAATAGTATAGGCTATACGCCCATTATGTTTTTGTGTGAGTAGATGAGGGGGCAAATGGATATGGCACAAAACTGTACAGATGTAATGTAACTGACACTAGATGAGCGTAATTATGTAATGTTACTGACACTAGATGAGCTAATTGTGCCAAAATTATGAAATATAGGCCTATTATTTAAGGGAAATTAATCCCTGCATATCCTCCTTCTACAGTACATGCGGGTCATGGCTTGAAGTATAACTGTTACGTTTTTACAGTTTTATGTATTATGTTTTCAATGTCTATTTTATATTTACACGTTTATTATTGTTATACAGAAAGTAATTTAAAATATATTGAAAAGCAAGTTCAACTTTCTATCAAGTGTCTTATTTTTACTTTCAATAGTATTTCTCTAGAACTAGCTAAAACAGTTTGTTCCCTAGGGGATAATCAAGTGTTCAAAGATCAGATGTAAAATTCAATTTGACGGGGAAAAAAACATGAATTTTGATTATCGTTAATGGAAAGGGATGTTTGTGAAGAGGAGGAGGGGTGGGGGGAGCTCATCCTCCTACGGGTCTGCAATAAACACATCCTTACGCTCGTCCCGACGATCGTTTAAGCATTTCCGCAACTATCATAAGTCTATGGGCAAACGATTCGACAAATAGAAGCAACCTTTCAGACGTAAATACCAACAATAATTTTGTTCTTTAAACCAACAAACATGAGTCTAACCACCATGTTTCGATAAAAGATACAAGCATAAAAACGACACTTAAATATGGCGTTTTGATTACGGAAATATAGTCTCACATTCACCAATTCGCAACTGTCTACACATTTCTTTAACTTTCCGAGCGGTTAGATTGACGGAGGGTTGGTGTTTAGACGGCCTCTCCGAATGCGGAATTACAACGTCGTAGGTGGCGTTGTTCAACAACTGAAATATTGCGTAAAGGGTACCTTTCATACAGGAATCCGGCACGCGGCTAGGCAAGATAATGCGAATATTTTTTGCTGTGTTTGGGTTTGGCCGGAATGGTGGGCTGGATGTTGTGGAGTTTGTTATCCGTTTGGGAGTCCCATGTAATTTGCCAGCGTTCACGAACATGGGAAGTGATAAGCAGTTTGATTCCAGAATGGGTTTTGGGGACACAGTAGGGGAGGTTGAGAACAAACTTAGCAGCTGAATCAGCTTTGTCATTTCCTGGGATCCGACATAGCTGGGTATCCAGAACAAAATAATACTTTTCCTGCAGAGGAGGGAAGGGGGAGGGGGTGAGGTTTATGGAGGATGCATGGTGGGGCATCTCATTTAAAGTTGAGTGGAGTCTAAGAAGATGGCAAAGTGCCTGTGTGAGAAGTACTCAATATAGTTGAGTGTATTTTGTGCATTACACAAGATACACTGATTATAAAAAAACGACACTTCACACAGTGGTTTATAACTGTATGCCCTTTTAGTTCATAATCTATTCATAAGTCTATAGTTTTTATCAAGGGTTCTTAATTAAATTTTTCGAAGGGCCATCATTTCACAACAGCTTCAGGCTGTGGGCCAACCGCGTGGCAAAACCAGTGTCATGTGACAAACAAAACCCGTCATAACATGTAATCCCTGAATACAAACAAGTCGATTAGAAAGATGTACGCCAGATGTTGGCGGTTTTCTTATCCACCTCCTTTAACAAGCCGTGAGCCCAATTTATAGCGGAACTAAAGATAACATTTTACTTGATAAGCCGCGATGTTTTAGTGAGCTGATCTGCCTACGAAAAAGACCAAAACTAAGAAATATTTTGCGATTTTTACCGACCTCGTTCGGACTGATCTTATGCAATGCACTGTATTGCATTATATAATGACTATTGTTCGCGGGCCGGATTGGATTGTGTGGCAGGCCAAAATTGGCATGTGGGCCGCCTATTAAAAATTGCCAGTCCATATGGTCACTCTTATTCAAATTGCAAGTGAAATAATGAGTTATCCAAGAGAAAAACATTAAAGAACTAGTGACATCTAGAGGCAACTTGAGCTTTTTTTGCTTCAAACTCTACAATAGACCATTAATACAGCAATAAATCTCATCAAAATCGGTTAAATGCTGATCATTCTACAGCATTTTTAATTTGAGAGGCTTATTGCGCAATAATTTGTGACATATAGGCAGATGAATCCATACTAGTTTATGTAAATCCTTTGTTTTTAAATCCTCTCTAAAACTATTATGAAGGCCAACATCTGATTCCATTGAGTATTTCAAAATTTCATTAAACCTCTGGGGCAAAATGTGATTAGCAATGAAGAAATACAATTTATAACTGGCTTAAATTGATGAATAATAATAATAATAATAATACATAAATTTATATAGCGCTAATTTTGTAAAAACATTCAAAAGCGCTTTACATACAAGGAAATTACGATACGAAAACAAAAATAAGAATACAGAAATGACAACACAAATAGAAATATAATGGATGAAGCTGCACATTAGATAAATGTCTTTTTAAACAAAAAATTTTTAAGCTTAGTTTTGCAGGGATACATTATTAATACATTTGAGTTCAGTTGGGAATGAATTCCACAACCAAGGATCTTTATAAGCAACGGCCCTTTCGCCAAGAGTTTTAATGCATTTTAAAGAATTACTTTATGATATTGAGCTACAGTAGCTGAGTTCATTTGATGACATCATGCTGTTTGCCTGAATTCTACAATCTTGAAACCTTGATTGACCATACCTAACAAACTACACATTGCCTTTTCAAGGATTTAAATGGCATTTTACTCAGAATGTAATGTTGTCTAAACAGGTGAAAAAACTGCTACACGTCAAATGTCAATTTAATGAAATTATACATACCTTTGTGTCTAACACCGCCATTATTTTTTCCTTAGCTGTAGCAACTTTGTCAGGTTTCCCTGTGACTTTTATGTGGGGATCTGGAAATGAAAAAATTGTTATTTACGTGTCTGAAAAAAATTCAAATTTGAATGTTTTTTTTTTGGGGGGGAGGTGTGGCGGGAGAGGAAACAATTATCAGGGAAATGAGAAATTCATGCTTTCTGTATAATTTCATTGGACGCAATTGCAAATGATTGGAAATTTTGAATATAATGATGACATGGGTTTGCCAACAACAGACACCTAGCTTGATTTTAAAAGAGGCAGGGTGCTAGACTTGTTGAGGGGCACATTAATGTGCGTGCAAAGCACTGCGTCTTTTCGGCATGGAGTCCAGGGGCCCCTTAAGGCTCAATCCCATGGTGAAGAAGCTCTGGGATTTCAGCTATAATCATACCTCAGAATGAAACTATTCTGATTGATAAGAACCATTCATGAGTCAAACAGGACAATTGCTTACTATGCTATCATTCTGTGTTCTGTATCCATGTAAGGTATTCATTTATGAGGTTAATTAAGATTATTAGGTTTAAAAAATAAAATTAAAAAATATTTTTCTGAGGGGCAGGGCGGGTCCCCAGGGGGCAGCGCGGGCCCACGGAGGGGCTGGCGGGTCGCCCTTATAAAACAACAAAGCTAGAGGTCTGTACAATATCAAAATTGATGTTTTGACTAACAAAGCTTGCTCAGAGTGAATGATAGTTCTGCTTAGAGTCTGAATCTCCATTTCTATTTGAGAAAGAACCATGGTGTGATCAAGAAGAAAGGGTGCAGTGGGGCATATAGCCCACCAATATTTTTGTCGATCATACTTTTTACTTAAGCTTCCTTTGTTATGATTGCATCATAAATTACAGGTAAATTTCAATTTCCAGTCGATTAATACTCAAGAATCTATTTCCAATCCACTTATGTCTTTTTTAAGTCAAAATGATGTAGTTTACCAGTCAATATCAAATTCAAAACAATTAAGTATTCTATATCACTCTTGTACAGTTTGTAATGTGATGGTTTGGTTTGGTCTGTTGATGTTTAGCGGCACTGCGACAGTCAAACGTGCCAAGAGGGTGTTCAAAATTTAAGGTGCAAGATTTAGGACTGGGAGGTTGGGAGAGGGAGAGGGGAGCGGAAGGAGAGAAAAAATAAAAATAATAATATAAAAATATATAAATGTAAATGTAATATGAATACAAATATAAATGTAATATGAAGCAATGGTTTTCTTCAAAAATGGCAAATATCAAACAAGGATTTTTAAACAAGCACTAATTTTCATAAACTTTCATTTGGTGAGGACCCCCCTCCACCTCATCCCCCCATCTTCTTGTTCCACCAATATGAAAACCCTTCTGGTGCCCCTGATCAAGAAAAATCATAAGGAGATAACAATTTTTTCTGAAAATGAAATGTTGATATTTTTATGCAATGTATGTATTCTTTTTTCATGGGAAGAGGGGACAAACATTTCCAATTAATTGTACTGATCTATGCTTAAAGGATTAGTTCAGGGTCAAGCAAGTCTATCTTAGGTAAAAGAGGACTTCAAAAGAAACAAAATGATGAAGAAAGCATTCAAAAATCTTATTCCGTTGAGGAGATATTCAAGTTTAAAGCTCTGTCTTATCTGTGTAGAAATGACTGGTGTAGTAAGTCTGCTATAGAAAGTTGGTGTCTTCATCCTCACATTCCTAACAATTGTTAATGTATTTTAAAGAAAGTTTATTTAAATGTTTTACTATTCAAATCATTTTTCCTCAAACTTTCTTCAGGTGGTATATTATAAATACCTTTGCTAGATTCAGTTTTACTATTTTTTGTACATATCCCATGGTTTTTAAGTCACAAAATCACTAGACAAGATATTATTATAGAATACATACAAACTTTGAGGAATCTGAGGTTATGACATCATAACTAGTCTGATTTCAGTTGTTCTACATAGAAGATACCAAATTTCAAACTTAGATATCTCCTTAACGGAATAAGATTTCTGAATGCTTTCTTCAATATTGTGTTTCTTTTGAAGTCCTCTTTCATATAAGATAGACTTGCTTGACCCCTGAACTAATCCTTTAAGCATCGAACAGTACCATTGGAAATGTTTGTCCCCTCTTCCCATAAAAAAGAATGCATACGTTGCATAAAAAATATCAACATTTTATTTTCAGTTAAAATTGTTATCTCCTATCAAGTATCAAAAATCCTGGGCAGCTATAGTTCTTTTATCATTCAAACTTTTCCATTTTCTCTAAACAATTACAAAGAACAAGTATAGAAAAAGTTACCTTTCATCTAATAACATTAATAAATGATACTTTGATGGCATTGACAGCAATTTCTACCATTAATTGAAATAAATTAATCCTGTCAACATTTTTAACAACTCAACTGTATTCTCATCAACTACAAAATTCACCAGTTTATCCCTTGTGATAAAAAAAAAAAAAAAAAAAAAAAAAAAAAACTACTTTACTTATCTTGCACACATTCCATATACAATCTTAATGCAACTTTTAAATTAGTTTACCATTTCTCCAAATCCAAATCAAAAAGCAGATAAAGAATTTCAGAATAAGCACCACAGATCCCAATTAGTACTGCACCCATTACTGCCCAGACAAACCCTTTATGACCCTCAGCTGTTCCCTATCAATAACAAGATAATTACAATCTGCAAGAAATTCAAGACTTAACAGATTTCATCTCATTCCTTTCTTGGATCTCCTACCATTTAAGTAATACTGAGGTGATTAACCTCTAGTTCTATAATGTGCAACAATGATACAATTAAGGTCCACCAAACCATCAATACTAGTCAATCTGTATATATTGGTTTGAGAGCTTTGTAAGGACATGGAGCTATTAACATGGTAAGGACTTGATCAAAAAGTTTATCTAACAAGCTTGGTATGCTAATTTGAATCTAAAAGGTACTAAGAATGGTAGCTAAAATGTTCAAAAGTCTGGATGTATTCTCCAGCAGTCCAGCAAGGACTTTTTTTTTTTTTTTTTTTTTTTTTTTAAAGGAGGGCGGGGAAGGGGGGGAGGGGGAGAATGCACTGGCATTTCAATAGGAGGACTGGCAACATATTCTCATATTTTATTTTTTTCATTCTTTGTTTGAATTCATGCATGGGGGACATACCACATTTGCACATAGTCAGGGCCATAAATCCCACCCACAAAGTTTGGGCATGTCAGTGAGGGTGCAGGTAACAAGAGGACAGGGGCAGAGACATGCAGGGTTTGGTTCTAATGTCCGATGAAGCTTTAATACAGGCCGGGTTACACCAACTACTGATAAACCTTATGTCCTTTATTTTACACACCCACCTTTAAGGTGGGCGAAGAAAGGGGGAGGGGGTTAATCCTCCTGTTTCTTGATTATTACAGCCCTACAAGTTTACCCACAAGAGTTCAAGCAGTAAAGAAAGTTTTTTTTTTTTTGTAATGTCCAATTTTGAAACAATCTACAAGCTAAATTGTGAATCCCTCCGCTCAATCTTTCTCAAAATGTATGCATCAATTTTGTTAAATTAATTAGGGTGAAGAGAAAAACAAGATTGACCATTTCATAAAAGTTTTTGATGGTAATTTTCAGACAGTAATATGCAAACTTTAGAAATAATTTGTGATGCAATCAATACCTTGGTATTTTTCTGATGCAAATCTGTTGTTTTTCAATTGTTTATCACAATTCTTTTGAGGTTTTCAAAAAATTCTAGCAGGAATATACTTTTTTATCATTTGGCTAAGGTTCTATTTTTAAAATGAATTCCTGTAATCCTTTGTTGAAGGAAATATAACAAAAAACTATGCATAATAGCAATGTAAATCCATTTTGAAATTCAACCTTAAAATTCTGGGGAGAAATTTAAAGAATTTCAAAACTTTAAAGCAACTTTGACAATACATATTCCCATTTTTAACTTCCTATTCTTATCCTCTTCACCAAACATACTGTTATTTGTAACGACCCAATGCTATACAAATCAGTTGTGGAAAAACCACTCACCTGCTCGCCATAGGCGAGAAAAAATTATTGTGGGGAGTAGAAACATTATAAGATACTGTACTGTGGTACTCGCCACACTTGATTAAGCCTAGGCATGTTTGGCGAGTGACTTTTTCTGTATTTTTCCAACCCTGATACAGATCGTGATTCTAAAAATCATAGGCGCAAGGATTTTTTGGGGGATTGGGGAGGAGGTTGAAAGTTTAAAACTTTAATCTGGCCACCCCCTCCCCCTGCATATTCTCAATTTCTGCATGGAGCCACAGATTCTGCAATTTCTACTTTCTGTTCTCTTTGTTTCTGATTTATTGTCCAAGACTTCAAACCGGCAAGATATCATTTATAAATTAGAGGCGATATCGTCATATGTGCACAATATTTAGAATTCCTTTCAAATTTTTTGATTGGTTGAAATTTTGCTGCGCGATTCATTGTCTCGTATTGCAAGGTATATAGTTATTTAAAACGCCTTCAAGGTCATCACACGAGATAGCCCAGATGGTTGCGGCGATCGCAAGCAACATTTTTTGTTCAAATCATGTCGTGAGTTTAAGGCCAGGTAAAATCGTTTATTTTGACTGTTTGCTTTCTTCTTCTTCTTTTTTTTTCCTCAGTAATTTTCATTTGGTGACTATCATTGTAGTATTATGATACTAAAATTTCACTTTCACTTTCTGACAAAAAAGCATTGAAAAAAACAAATAAGTTTCTCCTCACAGTAACGTAATGCGCTGTGCATGTAATTCTGCACACACAACGTACATGCTAGTGTCTGGCTGTACTGTGTGGTACAAACAGACAGAGGATCGGATCTTGTCTCCACAACCGGAAGTGACATCAAAATATAGTATCCCCCATTTTTACCGTATTTTACTGAGACGAGCCTCCCTCTTTAAAGAAAAATATTAAACAAATACACACCATGAGTGCTTTCCACAATCCAATTTGGGAACTTGATTTAATCAAATGATGCAAAATCCATTTGATGAATGTCACATAGTAACACAACATATCAGGTTTCTTTTTATATATATATATATATATATTTAAAAATCTCTTGAAAGTTCATCTACTGTATTCCAAAAGGCATATCATTCACTACCTTACAACAATTTTCACTTTGGTGCAAAATGTCAGTGATTGATTGATCGATTGATTGCAACTGATATATTCCATATATATATCCTCAATATGTTTCCACAACTAACAACGAAATCCACCATTTTTGCCCACATACATTGCCAATTAGTTAAGTTGCTGATTCATCACTGCTAAAATAACACACTGAATGCAGATATCATGAGCAACACTGTACTCCTTCTTTCCCAAGCTTTAATCTGCCTCTTCCAAGCTCTTCTTGTTCATCTGATCGTCTTAAGGAGTTGAGCCTCTTTTCCAAACAAAACAAAGGTACACCACCTTAGTAATCATCTTACTGAGCAAGACACTCCCCTCAGGGAGAAATCACTTCAAAGGTTTCTGAGACCCTCAGAGAGCTATTGTACTTTGTCCTTTATCCGAGGACTTTTCTTGGGGAATCTGCAGTGCTTCTTGAGTACATTTTGTACCATTTTTTTTAGAAATTGGCTTTGGCATAATGAAAGTGCTACAAATCTTTACACAGAAGAAAGGAAAACTAGTTATGTACAATAAAACTTTGCGAAATAATCAATAATGAGGGAGCCTGATGAATTTGCCAGGATGGAAAGTGAGATGAACACTGGGTTTAATAACACCCTGCTCTCTTCCACAAGTGTTCAGAGAACCAGGCAGGAGGTGAAACTGCGACCATTGGGACCAATGGCTTTATGTCCCCTCCGATGGACAGTGAGAGCCACCCAAGCATTGGCCACTTTTCACAAAGGTCGGGTGGGGAGAAGATGTAATACAGAAGACAAACCTCTGCGATTGATGTCAGCATGTTTCGTTCTGCAATATCTGTGGAAAAATGGCTGGTTAAATTGCCATTGGATTCGAACCTGGGACCTGCAGAATCTCAGTCATACGCTCAGCTGACTGAGCTACCTGCCTTCTTATTGTAATATATATGAATATTTCAAAGTCGGAAAGTCTTCATGTCCGCTTCAAAATTACAGTGTAGGTGTAATAGCATGTCAGGGGTCAAATTTTCCACTGTTCCGAGAACAGTGCTTTTGATGCAGGAACAGTGAATTTTCAAAAATCACAAGCAGGGGATCAATGATTAATAACTTGATTTCTGCTCCAAATTTTTTTAATTAATTTTTATGAAAACAAAAATTACCACCTTGCCATGAATACACATATGCTTTCCTTGCACGTGTACAACTTTATGCAACTGAATACTACATCATGTCAATAATAATGACCAACATACAGTACACATTTGCACATATTACCAGTAAAATACAGTAGTTGTAATTTTGCCCATTTTAGAAGAATGGAATTTTTCCTATTATCAGGAAAAAAGTTGGAACAGTGAAAACTGATCTGGAACAGTATTATTTGAGAAAGTAATGTTCTGTGGAACAGTGCTGAAAAATTTAAATTTTGACCCCTGCCTGTGGGTCCAAAGAACGTTTTTAGCACCCTGCCATACTGCTGTTAAAGGAGCACTAAACCGAAAAGTGAGGGCGTATTTTTAGGGAGTCCCCAAAAAAATGGAATGCTTATCTAGCACGCAATGGTATAGCAATTTTTGGTTAATATGAATATTTAAGTCACCTTTGCCCTCATGTCTGCTGTGGGCTATGATAGCCTGAAGTTTATCAGTCTGTTGAGGTCAATATATCTGTGAAATTTGCAAAAAAAGCAACCTTAATTTTCGGTCTGGTGCTCCTTTAACATACTTCATAAGCCAGTTAGGGGCCACAGCCTTAAAAAGGGAGGAGGACAACTTTGTGTTTCAACAAATGGAAATAAAGACTTTGAAATATGTGCAGTCAGAAAGTGATGGTACTGCTTGTCAGTGAAGGGGAGGGGGTGGGGCACAGTACCTGCAACCTGGCGCCGCCTGCAGCACACCACTGACATAAGAGAAGCAGAGACTTCTGGCTCACCTTTTTTAGACTTAGCACCAAGTTTCAGTCCTGATGGCCATTTTATCATTGTGGCAGTTTCTTCCATTATCTGTAAAAAAAAGAAAAAATTAATCAGGGCCTAAACTGGTTCAAGTTTTATGGGAGGGGTGAGCTGGTTGAAAGGGTAAGGTGTACGAGATGTTAACAAAGTGAACCGTTTGTATAGGGTCCAATTTTGTGGAAAAATAACAAACTTTTAAGTCACAATTGACCCCAGCCCACATCTGCTAATCGCAACCATGAAATAATTGTTTTTAGATGAGTTGGAGTAGACCCCTTCTTCACTCTGCTTTGTATCACAACAAATGCATAATCTTTTGCCTAAATAATGCATCCTTGAGGGATGCTATAAAATTTACAGCTGATAAACATGATTGCAGTGAACAGTCCACCCAGTAGAATGATTACAAGCCTCACAATTTAACAACATTTTAAGATAGTGTTTAATGTAACTTCAGGTGCGGATCTACAGGGGCTTCTGGTGATTGGAACTCCCCTCCAAAAAAGTTCCTACATTTTTCATTATTCCAAATCCCATGGTGTTGTTGTAAAATGTGGTCGAAACATATTGAGTCCAAGTTGAACTATTAGTGAAATTGCAAATAATAAGCAGAGCCTCTCCTTGTGATTTTCCTAGATCCCCTGAACTTGCTACTCAATTGGCTCACAGAACCTATCCTTAAAATTTAACACACAGGCCCTTAAGCTTTTTCTGGGGTAATCCACCCTGCCGTTATTTCCCCCACCCCTTTTTACAGATCATCTATGTATTTTCAACAAAATTTTACTTTGATACAAAAAGAAACAGACACACTACATTTTTGATCGATTCCTCTCTAATTCAGTAGTTTGCAGTTCTCCCAAATTCATTCTACAAAGTCCTTGGCCCACCCCCTAATTGATCTTGCAATGATAGTTTACATTAACTTACTGCATAAATCATTCACTAGACATGTGTAGATAGATAATAGCTCCTGGTTACTCTAGCTTTAAAACCTCTGATAAAAGCAGAAATGTAAACCTTACTCTTTCAAAAAATTCTTGACAGGATTCATGATTGTCGTCTTCTGAATCTGTAGAGAAAAAAATATGAGAATTATAAGGAAAATTTCAATAAAGCAGTAATTTACAAAGATTGCTAAAAGAATTGTGGAGACACTTTTTCAATATCTTGTTCCTTTCAGTTTGTTTGAAAATAATGAGTGTGGAAGTCTTGAAGATATAACGCATTTACTTTCTTGGCAATGTTGACATCTTGAATCAAAAACTGATTACAACTTTTTTCGAACTTCAAGTTATATAAGGGATTATAACTCATACAAGTTTGTTGTTTGCAACTATTAAGAAACTTATTTCATTTCAAGGGGTTAAATCAAGAATTTTCTTTGAAACACATATTTTGGCGCATTACCTTGATGTTGCATCCATTAGCTCAAATTAGTAAGACAAGGTTGTGTTATTTACAGCTCCATTTACTGACAAAGTGAAAACCTTTACCCTTAAATTTTAAGGATTTCACCAGAAGATACAGTACCACTTTATTTGTTCCTTTTTGATGCAATGATTTTACAAAGCATCTCTACATTTATCACATTAAACAACTTTGACTGCCATGTTTGTTTGTTTGTTTGTTTGTTTGATGAGGGCTTAACAGCACCACGACAGCGAGGGTCAAATTGTACCTGAGAGGTTAGATCATTCCAGAGGAAGGAAAAAAACAGGGGAGATTGAGAGAAACACAGGATCTAAAAGCCAGAAAGCTGGGATCGAGAGAGGAGGTGCATGGGTGAAAAAAAAAAGTAGAGAGAGGGGTAGGAGAGGAGGACTAAATATGGTTGACGAGGGAAGCATGATGAAGGAAGGAGATAGTTTATACAGAGATTTTTCTCAAAGAGCTCTGACTATTGAGTTGTGGGGAGCAAGGGAAGCTCTGGGAAGTTTGTACAGGGGCAAGCAAGGAGGACATGGATGGACTGTGAGGATGCAATGGCAACTGTTGCAGAGTGAGGAGCCAATAAGGAGGTGGGAGTGAGTGAGAAGGGTGTAACCTATTCTAAGATGGGTAATGTGATGGAGGGTTTGATCGGAATGATGACGTGTAAGTAAAATGTATAAAATATTCCCTCAAGGCTCAAACTACTACACAATCAACAACAGCTTTCTATTTGAAGGAATATTCCCATAGATTTCCATTTGTAAGAGAAAATTTGTAGAAACAAAGTGGTGAAAAAACCATATTTAATATCTTATTCTGTTTAGAAGTTACAACAATTTAAAGAGTAGAAAAATGTTCTTAAAAACACCTCATACAAAATATCTTCTTCAGCTTGGTGATGTCATCAAGACCATTCCAGCACAGTTCTTATATATTTCAAAACATTTTTTTTCTTGGTGTACATCACATTTACAATGAGAAAAAATCCAAATCATTATCAAAGAAATAATAAAGACGTTTTGTTGAAATTGTCTCTATGACATCACAGATGTTGCCAATTAGTCACTTTTGTCCAAATTCAAAAATACTTTAAAATTTTGTAAATTCTATATGGAATAAGATATTAACATAGTTTTTCACCACTTTGTTTATAAAAAAAAAATTCTAAAATAAAAATCCATGGGAATATTCCGGAGCTCTCGGCTGAAAAGTGAAGGCATTAATTTTGGCTAATTTTTCAGATATATTTTGTCTGTCACTATTTTATGTAGATTTTAATCAATAGAAGGCACATCACACGGTCTACATTTTACAGAAATTTTCACCCATTGCGCACAAGCGAACAAATTCAAAAAAGACTAATGGGAAAACATGTACACATTTTGAGTACTCAGGTCGGGATTTAGTTGTTTATGATATTCCGTATCGCAAAGGCATTTGATTTAGTGTAAGACTCACACTAAATACGCCCTCACTTTTCGGCCGAGAGCACCTTTAATACAAATTTTAAAAGCCATTTGTAATGTGTCCAATTAAAATTATACAAAGCTTTTGACAACTGTATTTATTTCTTTTATGTTCAGTCCTCTTTAAAGAAATATTCCCATGCTTTCTCATAACCTTACATAAGAAAAAAGTTTTAGAAAAATTTAGTACAAAAATCATCTTAATATGTTATTCCTACCATAAGATATTCCAATTTTTAAGGTTCACAAAAAATGCCAATAAACGAATAGGAAAAGGCTCAGTATGACATCACAGCAACACATTCTCCCACAAAGTTGATGTATTTCATTTAAATCTATCATCCTTTTTATTAGTAAAACCTGCTAGAATTCATCACACTGTAGAAATTTTTTTAAATGCAATTAAGAAATCTTTAAAAATCCATATCTCCTGAACGAAATATGATATCAATCTGATTTGTGTACCAAATTGGCTTCTAAAAGTATGCTCTTTTAAATAGAATTCTACAAAAACCATGTTAATTGTATAAAAACCATGGAATATTACAAAAAACCATGGAAATATTTCTTTAAAAACTTCAATTTACACCAGTAAGAAGACACCATTTTAGATACACAGAGAGTATAGTGTTAGAAACAACCTATTCAAAAATGTAAACAATCATTCTCTTCAGATACTATTTCTAATTAATGCTCTCCCAGCCTCTAATCTGAGACAGTTATAAACAATTCAGGAGTGTGTACATTGTGGGTTTATCATCTCTCATTAACAATGCATCAAATTCTTACCACAATTTCTCAGTCTTGGAAAACCTCCCATTCATAACAACCTTCTTATTGATTACTTTTCATTAAATATAGATAGGTATTGATTATCTGGTCTTTGGTAGCTGACTAAGGTTCATTGTTGTTGAAGACTAGATAAGTCCATGTTCCACTAACATCCCCTCCTTGGTTAGGCAAAGAAAGTAAGTGCATATTATAAACAAATATGAGGTTTGGTCATTCAACTTTTGTGACAATGGCACAACAACTTAGCTGGAGAGGGAGGGGAGGGGGGATGTATGGTGCTACTACAATGAACTCTCCAAGGGCACCAAATATCTTTCACACTTAATTTTACAGACTTGAAAAGTGACTTAAAAACACTGTTTGAAAGTCTTGATACCCCACATTGAATATTCTGGAAATTCCCACCCACCAGCCCCTAAAACAGTAGGCTTATACCTGGCTGTTTGGCCACTTGGTTTATTAGCACAAAAGGCCAAAACATTTGCACCTTCTGCTAGTCCTAGTTGATAAACCACCTGTCTCCACCCCCCCCCCCCCCCTCCCTCTCCAGCTGTAAAGTAACGATCAAACAATGGATGTCTCTCTTTTTTTCTGAGACTGTTACATAATAAACAGCCAGGCACAATTATTCTGAAAAGTCCAGAGTATTGTTAAATCAACTTTTGACCAGTTTTGCAACCAACACTGTCAGAATTAGTGAAATATAAAAGATAAATTCATAATAATTAAAATTTGAAAATATACAAAACTTTCTGTCAAATGGACTTGGTATCAAATGGAGAATATTTCAACTATTAAACAAATTTGTTTGATGTTCTCTTCCTCCCTAACCCCCCCCCTCCCCCCCCCCTAACACACACACACATAAAATTGTCATGGCCCTACTAGTATGAATTGCATAGGGCCATGAGGGGCAACAGCTGAACAAATTTTGAATACATAGTTTTTAATTAACCATGATTTCCAAGATCGAATGTGAAACTTATTTTTATATATAAGTTTAATTTTTTTTATAGAAAACTGCCCCTGATTCCCCCCCCCCCTTCCCCCACCTACACACACACACACACACACATGCTGTTTATGGCCCTGTAAAGTGCCACACTCCTTGATTTAATTGAGAGAACATCGTGTTTAATGTTCTTTTATACATCTTTAAAATGTTTATGATGTATGAATTGAAGGAAATGTGTCTTCAAAACCTAACTTAAACTTCCAAGTTTCAATTAGTTGACCTTACACATCACAGCATGGTAATGAAAGGTCTTTATTGATCTTCATCCCTCCAAAATTAAATCTTAATCACCACAAACCACTTCTGCTACAAACTGAATTGACTTAGAAGTATATACTTTGGCAAATCAATTCAACCATTTTTGGTAAGAGGGTCTCTGTTGTCATTGAAGAGCATTAAAGGGAAAGTTTTTGACCAAAGTTGTTTGATGTTTCAGCAACGTAAAATATTCAAGATTGTCCCTGAAGATAGAATTGTGTCTTTCTCTTTCATTAAGGGATTAGTTCAGTGGTCAAGCATGTCCATCTTATATGAAAGAGGACTTCAAAAGAAACAACACTGATAGTGAAGAAAGCATTGCAAAATCTTATTCCGTTAAGGAGATATTCAAGTTTAAAATTTGGTATCATTTCTGTAGAAACGACCGAGATCAGACTAGTTGTGATGTCATAACCTCAAATTCCTCAAAATCTTTATGTATGTCAAAGAAAGTTTATTTAATTTTTGCACTATTCTAACTATTTTTCCTCAAACTTTCTTTAGGTGGTATTTATACCCTTCCTAGATTCAGTTTTACTACTTTTTTCACATATCTCATGGTTTTAATGCCACAAAATCGTACGACAAAATATGATAGAATGCATAAAAATGTTGAGGAATCTGAGGATATGACATCACAACTAGTTTGATTTCAGTCATTTCTACACAATTGATACCAAACTTTAAACTTAAATATCTCTTAAACGGAATATGATTTTTGAACGCTTCTTCACCATTTTGTTTCTTTTGAAGTCTCCTTTCATATAAGACAAACATGCTTGACCACTAAACTAATCCTTTAAAAGGTAACTTTGCTAGTCAGTCAGGTCCATAAATATTAAGACAGCAAGAAAAGACACAGTGATGAAAATAAAGTCTTCAATCGTGTCATGTATCCTATAGAATCTTTCAGTGTTAGAGGTCTGATGACATATAGAAACGTCATATTGCCTTAGCATCTATTGCTTAAAAACACGAATTATAAAAACAAGCTGGTCATTTTGCAAATCACTTTACTGTTAAAGGCGACAAAAGACTAGAGGTCTAGATCTGCAAAAAATACAAAACAAGATGGTTCTGAATAATCAAGTTTATCATACGAAAGAAGATTAAAAAACAATTTATAAATAATACATTTAAAATCATATACCCTAAGGACATGGCTGATTTCTAAAACAATTAACAAGATGGGGGGGGGGGCTGATCCCGAGCCCCCAAAGTCAGGTAAATTTCAGCCCCCTGAGCCCCCATAGAAATCAGCCCTGCCTTAGTATACAACATTACACAGAAACAGTGAGCATCGAGTATCACATTTAATGAAAGTAGTTTAATACCACATGCAAATGAACTATCAAATGTTAATTGTGAACTAAAATACCTTATGACAGGTATGCCAACTTTTCCATGAAGCTTAATTTTCGACCACAAAATGGAGAAAACATTATCCCATTGTTAAGTTATAATAGCAACAATAATATCCTTTCAACTCTTAAAAGAAAGAGAATATTTATTGAAATTCAGTTATTGGAACTGGTTTCCAAGTATCTATTGTGAAGGTTAACTGGAACATGATCTTCAAGGCACCGTTAATTGCTCTATCCATGGAATGAAACATTTCTTCCAAATGTGAGGTAAAGTACAAGCAAATAGAGTAACAACAGGACATTAGAAGGAGAGTGTTTTGATACCTGATTAAACTCAATCAATGCACAAGATATACACTTCAAAAATTATATTCTTATAAACATACATTGTATAAGGAAAACACATGGATTCTTGATTTTACTACACTCTAGAATAAATACCAACAGCCAAAGTGTACCAAAGCAGGAAAATTCACACTAAGGTTGCCAATTTCTGTAACAAATTTGCTCAAAATTAACCTTAAGTTTACTCTGTTACCTTGTGGGGAGGGGGTGCAGGGGAGGGGGTACAGAGGAGGGGTACAGGGGAGGGGTACAGGGGAGGGGTACATGGGAGGGGTACAGGGGAGGGGTTACAGGAGAGGGGGTACAGTGGAGGGGGTACAGGCGAGTAATCTGTGAACTACGTGTTAGATTAGAGACGGCAACAAAATATATACATGCAACATTAATCTAAAATATTACCTCACATAGCATGCAGATTTTTCTTTTAAATTAGCAAGATATGTGGATAGAAGATCTATTATTTTCTGAAGGTGGAGAAGGGGTTTTACCAAAAGTGGAGCAGGGAATCGCAATTCCCTGAGTGGAGTGCCATCCAGGGACATAAGATGGAGAGGGGGAGAGGGGGGGGCAAGGACCAAAAATATCCCCTATTTCATGTTGAAAAATTTCACTGGGAAATAAAGTTTCCATAAACATTGCCATTAATCAGGAAATCGGGGAGTAGGGGTGGGGAACAAGTCGGACCCCTCACTTTTTCATGCTAGCTATGCCACTGTCAGAGTATATTGATAGTTTCTGGGTAATGAGAATGACTCTCCATATAATGGATATTCATCCTAGGTAAACTTCGCAAAAATAGGGATTGGGAAACTTTTGATAGGGCTCGAAATTAATTCTGGTTTATCACTAGCCTATCGGGCTTTTTCCTCTCACATTTCACTAGCCCGACTGAACTTCCACAAGCCTTTCTCTCCACGTCTGACATAAACATACTGGAAAAATTCTGATTATACAACTAGCCTGAAATGCTTGAATGATTGAAATTGTACTAGCCCACATATAAAATGAACTACCCTAGGGCTAGCGCGCTTATGCTAATTTCCCGCACTGGAAAAGATTCAACTTTAATTAACTTTTAACTCCTAAAATAAACTAAAATTCTTTCTTGATTTCCCTGTGCATACAATAGTTAACACAGTAAAGAACATCTTCTTTATGACTTAGAACCCCTCAAAAGTTTAGAATTGTCTTTTCTCCACCCTACATGTACATATCAGATTCAAACAATGATTTACTGTATGATTGCTTAAACATATTGTGACCTTTGACAATCAGTGTTAAACAGGTTTAAACTTCCCTGGGGAAAAGTACACTGAACCCAATCATTTTTACACTCCAAAATACTGAGATAACTGTATATCATGCATGGAAAACTCTGGCATTATAAACAAGGGTCTCCGGAAAAGCAATGCATTATAAATGCCAAGCTCTCAAGTGAAAATGATTACAGTATAATAAGAATATTTCCTATAAGATGACATCAATTCTATTGAAAACAACAGGATTAATTAAGAGACCATGAGCTAATTTGAAATTCCTATGTATACATTCTTTCAGTAGTATGGACAAAGGGGCATAGTCTTAGAGGTACCAAATGAAATTAGCATCACCCCCCCCCTCCCCCCCCCCTTCTTTCTCCCTGTAATTTCAAAACTTTGTCATTGGTCTGCACTTCTCAGTTGTATGACTCCCCCACACTACCCCTGGCAATGTCAGTCAAAGGTGAGTCATTAACATATGAAATGATGACTCACATGGGCATCATTGTACCAACTTGTCAGTCAGCAGAGCGACTCTGGGATGGATCAATTTACTTCAGGCCCATTGACTTTGTACAGAGGTTTGTGATTTAAGGTAAGTCATTTCACAAAAAATGTCAGTCACCTAGGCTATGGTGACTGAGGGGTGCGTCAATGTGCATGTTTTGTCCACCCACTTTGGTGCAATGACTCACCTTGTTTGGGGGTGTAGGGGTGAGTCCACAATTGTCAAGTGCATTAATACATCTGTACATCAAAGATTAAAAATGATGAACAAGATTTTAAGGGATTTCTGAAAAGAGAAGATTGTGTGGACGGGTCATAGTGCTGGTCCCTCATCTAAATCACTTGAAAAATACTCCCTTTATGAAGTTGATTCTTATGTTGACAGTGATATAGTGATGTTGCTATATCCTGGGTTAGGGTTGCCACCAATAAAGAGGTTTCCCCCCCCCCTTCCTAATGAGACAAAATTGCCTCTCTCTTGCCCCCTTCCCATAACCAAAATCCTGGCGCCGCTACTGGTTGAGGCAATATATTGTCCAAAAGTTCGACATTTTTCGGTGTATTTGAAATTTTGTAAGAACTACACACATGGCATTTTACATAATTGTTGATGACCTATTCTCCATTTCTAAGCCCTGACATTTTTACTTCAATGATCTATGGCCAGGCATTTTACAGCATTTTGAATTTGAACTTGAAGGGCATATTATAATAATTTATGCAAATTTGTACATCAATTTGTGATATTACAAATCTTACACCATAGGCAGGATTTGAGGGGAGCCCCCTCCCCCTCCACCCACACACAAAAACTTTTTTCAGAATTAACTTTAGCATAATTTTGAGGTTCAACCCCCTCTTCTTTCCCTTTCTCCCGCCTCCCTTCCTCCTTCACTTTCGGTAGGCAAATCCCAACCTGTTTTTTTGCAAATTGCAATAAAGCAGCAGTTGAATTCAACGCTAAAAGATTTTTATCTATATCACCCGCCCTAAATTAAAAAAAAAAAGCAAGCAAGCTACTGGAATTTAGTATGGAAGGTTAACAAATTTACAGTAAACATCTTTCATTTTGCACATCAAACCTTTTGCATAAAAATTCTTTATAAAAATTCTTCAATTTCAACTTGTATAAGACTGCGGTCTGAATTTACAGAAGGTTTCTAACACTTTTGAATAACGAGCCCCTGTTCTGTTAGTATATTAACAACCTATAATACAATACTCACCGCCATGAAACAACATCCGTTCCAACTTCTTTCGGTCAACTCGGAATATTTCCTCCACGGCATTCGGGTCCAGAGCCTCCGCAGGTTCGCCGTTCGCCTCGGTTTCATTGGGCCTGTCTGCGGAAATTTCGATTTTAATCCCTGCAGTTTGTGCCATGAAAGTTTCATCCACTCTGCTCGCATTCCGTAATTCCTCGGAATAATCGTTCGAAGAGGAAACGTTGTCGCATTTCTCATTATTTTCAGGTTTTAAAAGATTTTCCGTGCAAGAAATGTTTTCAGAGTCATTATTCGCCATTCGGGGTTACTTTCCGAAGTTGTCCTAAGTTTTGTTACTACTTCAACCACATCACACACTAAACTTGTGAGAATAATTTTCAGGGAGTGTTAAAAGAGAGCAAGCAAAGACTATTGGCCACGCCCTATTGTAAACCGCAATGATTTTAGGCACGTGCGCAAATACCTTACAGGTGGCTTAATAATCATTTTCGAAACAATTGATATTACCGTGGAAATAAAGCTCTTTATTCTGATATAGAAAACTAATTTTTTCCTTTTGAGCATGGACCGTAATAAAATTTGTGTGTTTATCTTAGGGTACACAGAGACCGCGGAGATTGAGGAGGGGGAGGGATGGGGGTGGGGGTAGGGGGAAGGAGAAGCTATATCCCACCACTCTTTTGCTGATGTGAAAAATAAATCAATATGACCAAGAGGATTTCACCTTTCCCGGTTGGGAGGTCAAATTGGGAAATTATTAACATAAAGGTTCACAGGTATATCCTTAATACCAGCATCAACTAAGATATTTGGGAGGATATTGATTGACAGGCTACGTAGCGCAATAAATACCAATCTTCGTTATCAGCAAGTTGAGGCTGGCTTTAGGAATGGCAGAGGAACTATTAAACATATTCACCCTTGGAAACATAAAGAACAATGCTTGGAATGGAAAGCCACAATATACCTAAACTTCATTAACTTTAAGAAGGCGTTCGACAGTCTAGACAAAAGCATGATGTGGAAGATTATGGCACCCAGGAAATACACAAATATTATATAGAACTGGTATGATGGCAACAAAATGTGCAGTGTTAAGCGATGGAAAACTATCCGACTAGTTTTCTGTGAAAACTGTGGTAAAACAAGGATGTGTAATGTCTGGTTTTCTCTGACCAAATGGCAACTCCGTGCTCTGACTGGGTGGTGAGAACCAGGACACAAGGCAGAAGGAATGGAATCCGGTGGAACTTGTTTACAGCCCTAGACGATCTTGAATACGCTGACGACATTGCACGTATCTCTAGCTGTCTAGCACCAACTCCAAGAAAAACCAAGCAAACTACATGAAACAGTTACGTTTGGTTTGAAGATTAATGGAAAAAAGACAAAGATCATGCCCATCAACAACAAAACTGATGGAACAATTAAAGTTGCAAATGCAGAGCTTGAAGATGTTGGTAGCTTTGTCTATCTGCCTATCTCGGTGCAACACTGTCCAAAGAAGGGGGCAGTAATGAAGAAATAAAACGCAGAATTGGATGTGAAACCTGGAAGCTGACAAAAGCTGACGAGAAGAAACTAGATGTGTTCCAAAGGAGATGCCTTAGAATTATTTTAAAAATTAGACTATTAAAAAAATTAGATGGCCAGTGAAAGTCACCAATGAAGAACTATATGAAAGAACAGGCACAGTGGAGATAAGCAAGGAGAAGGTGGAGATGGTTGAGTCATGTATTAAGAATGGACAGATGGACGAAGAAAACTTGCCAGAATATCCATCACCAGCTAGACACCAGAAGGTAGAAGAAAGAAGGAAAGACCTAAGACTGTAAGACCATACAGAAGAGTGGCAGAAAAGAAGAGAAACAGTTTTAGATGGAACATCTGGGGAGAAGCTACAGTAGTAGCAAGAGACAGAAAGAATTGGAAGAATTGCTTAGAGACTGGCCTGAATCTCCATACCCAGGAGAAAGGAGCGGTAAGGTAAGGTAAGATTAAAAAGAAAAATAGAGGGATTTTTTTTTTTTATTCAATATGAAAATTGTCAATAAATTATCCGAAAATTGAAGAAAATTGACAAAAATTTCCTCAAAATAAAAAAAATGCCTAAATGTTAATGCCTAAATGTTAATTTCCCGAAAATTTCTGAAAATGAACAAAATTTCCCGAAAATTGACAAATTATTTACCTTTTTTTATAAGAAAGTGACCAAAAATGAACGAAATTTAATTTTCCTGAATATCGAAGAATGTTTCGCGAAAATCGAGGAATATTTCGCTAAAATAAAAGTAAAATTGAAGGTAAATTTTATTATTTAAAATTTGTCAACAAATTTTCCGAAAGTTAAAGACAAAATGACAAAAATTTCCTCAAGATCAAAGAAATTTGACCGAACTATAAGAAATTTCCTTAAAATTGTCAAACAATTCACCCAAATTTTAAAAAAAGTGCCCGAAAATGAATAAGTTCTCCCGAAAATTTACAAACATTTCTTAACAATTGAAGAAACATGCCCAAAAAAGGAACAAAATTTCCATAGCCTTTGACTGAAATTTTCACTGAAGAGTTCACGAAATTTCCCAAAAATTGGAAAAAATTGCACAAAAATGAACAAAATTTTCCGAAAATTAAAGAAAATTGCACAACAATGAACGAAATTCCTTTAAATTGACGGAAATTTGAAAGAAATATCCCGAAAATGAATGAAATTTCCTGAAAATTGAAGGGGAAAAAAATCCAGAAAAATTGAAGGGGATTTTCCGATTAGCAGCACAGTCAGTGATGGAACTTAATTTACTAGTGTAATTTTCCAGAGTTACTTTTCCCTCCCCACCTTCTTGAGAGGTGACCCTTCCTACCTCTGGGCCGCCTTACACTATACATGTATGTACCAAAATGGTTGTGAGTTAGTGTACATAGTTTAATATGAATATGATGTGACCTTTTAATTTCACCATTTACTTCTTCAGCTCCCACCCCCCCCCCTCCCCCCTCCCTCCACACTTTAAAACTTGCTCCTCGGTCCCTAATACATGGAGGAGCAAATAAACAGTTTTGTGCTCGTCCCATGCAACTGTTTTGCCCAAGGTTGTATATACTGGTATAGAAACAATTCAGCTAGATTTTTATTTGCAGATGCCATTGATGGGTTCAACCTATTGCTTGATGCGTAGCAAGCGAAGGGCTTCAGAAATTGAAGAGGGCGGGGGCCTTACGCACCCCCTCCATCCTCATCAGCCCTACATTCCTGTTTAAGAGGGAAATTAATTTATGCTTCCATGAAATAACCCTGAATATTGTTCTCACTATCTATCAATTAGATCAATCCGTGGAGTTCCAGGGGCACTGTTCAACCATACTCCCTCCCCTAACCACGGTGTATATGCTGTTTTTGAGAAAAAGATTTTTTTTTTGGCTTTCACCAAATAGGCCTAATAATTACACTTTTCATAATATTTAATAGGTGACTTAATAATTTGTTATAAGCTACTGCTAAAATACCTGATATTTTTTCCAGAAAAATAAATAAATTCACACTCGACAGAAGAAGGATGGTTGGGGGTGTGAGCACACTGCTTTCTATTTTCTGGTTTGAAGAAGAAAATACGTATGTCTTCAATGCCAAATGTAAATTTACGTTCCAATAGGCGTAGCATAAGCCCTACAATACAAAATTAGGCGTAACCTAAGCCTTACAATACGAAATTTATGTCATATTGTAGGCGTGCTGGTGCGCCAATATAATAAATATGGGCGCTTGACATATAACTTGTATATAGTGGGGTAACGGCGGGGGCTGAGAGGTACAGAACCCTGAGGCCTTAGGCCCTGAGCCAAAAATTACATTACATTTGATATTCAAAATTAGTAAGAGTTCAAATAATTTTACGCAGAATCAGGATTGAATAGGGTCCGAAGGCACCATATATGTGCGTGGGCGACTGTACTCAATTTTGTCGCCATGATTGTATTACATTATTTTCATGGCAACTTGGGCGACAGTGATGTATCCAGTTTTCGACGCCAGAGAGGGTGCCGCAAATTTGATTCCATAACCGATTTCTACCTATAAGAATGTACAATACCACTTTAGTGACTAAGCTGTCGAAAAAACTGACAAAAGTGAATAACATTTGAAACCTTAGGCCAATCTGTGATCTTTAACTGCGATTTCTAAAAACTCTTTCAACCAAATTGAGGCAAAATTTAAACAAATCAAGGCATTTTCAACCACATTCGGGCTATTTAATAGGCTGTCTTAATTATCATTTTTTGGGGCCTTTGTCGAAAAAAACTACAATAAAAGGAAATTTGGTATTGTTGGGAATCGTCATATTGTGTACTTTATCGTGATATATTGCCTACAGACACTCACTTTTAGAGTTATTTGCATAAATTTGCGTAAATGATAAAACTGTACATAACTTCACAGCAGAGCGCTTCAAACAAATGGGTGAGGAAGAAAACATTAGCCCCAAAACGTTGTTTCAGATGGTAACTAATTTATGCTTTTATGAAAAAACCCTCAATATCTTTCTCACAATCTACAGAAATTAGATAAATCCGTAGAGCTTCAGGAACACGGTTCATCCATACTCCCTCCAGCCCCCTCTCATCCCCTCCCATCCCCCCACCCACCACCACTACCACCTCCACGATGTATGCTGCTTCAGTAACAAAGTTTTTTTTTGGCCTTCTTCAAATAATAATCATTTCACTTTTCATAATATTTAATGGGCGACTTTGTCATTTTTGTATAAGCTGAGTTGCTAAAAAAATGTATCCAGAAAAAAAAATAAACTCATACTCGACCAACGCAGAAGGGGTGGGAGGTTTTAAACACCCTGGTTTCCACTTTCTAGTTTTTATTTAATAGAAGGCAGTATCTTAAAAAATATAATGGGTTGATAATAAACTATTTTAAAAAATCTACATTTTTAGTAGCAACTTATCAGTATCAAAGTGTGCTGCTTGAATTTCTCTCACGAAAAATCTTATAAAACCTGAAAACTAGAAATTCTTTGATGGCATGCATTGGCAGCGTAGCGTTCAAAATATTGGGAGCTACTGAGGACAGGTCACGTGTGACCATGGGCGTCAATCCAAACGGATGTTATCCTTCCACTGTTTGACAAGGGGAGATGATCCATAATATCACTTCCCCTTCCTCACCCTCCCCCTCCCTCACGTTCCCCACACACACACTTTTTGGGCCAAAGGTATTTCAAAATTAAGTGATAAATTACATTTGAAGGTATTTAGAAACATCCATCCACTCCCACCCCCAAAACTTCCACCCCAACACTCCCACCCCCAACACTCCCACCCAACATTCCCACCCCAACACTCCCATTCCAACACTCCCACCCCAACATTTCCACCCCAACACTCCCACCCCAACACTCCCACCCCAACACTCCCACCCCAACACTCCCACCCCAACACTCTCACCCCCAACACTCCCACCCCTAACACTCCCACCCCCAACACTCCCACCTCCAACACTCCCACCCCAACACTCCCACCCCAACACTCCCACCCCAACACTCCCACCCCTAACACTCCCACCCCCAACACTCCACCCCAAGACTTCCACCCCAAACACTCCCACCCCCAACACTCCCACCCCAAACACTCCCACCCCCAACACTCCCACCCCAACACTCCCACCCCCAACACTCCCACCCCCAACACTCCCAACCCCAACACTCCCACCCCCAACACTCCCACCCCAACACTCCCCCCCAACACTGCCACCCCCAACACTGCCACCCCAACACTCCCAACCCCAACACTCCCAACCCCAACACTCCCAACCCCAACACTCCCACCCCACCCAGCATCATAAAACATGGGTAAAATCATAATTGTATTAAGACCTGCAACTGTTTCATTCAGTTGTGTTAATTTTGCAATAAATGTTTTTTTTTTTTTCAAATACCCTACATTAAACAACAGACTTGTTTCACTTTTTGAGAATATTATATTTTGAGTCCAAATAGATTTTTATGCCCGGTGTAAATGTAAGTTTTGCCCCAATAAATGTTGGTCCCCCGGTCCTTATTTTTTAGGACATTTGGGCCCCCAGACAATTAAGCCGTAGCCATCCAGTGAATTTGGTCCCCCCTCATAGTTTTAACGGTTCGCTAGGAAATTTTGCCCCGGTCCTTCTTTCCTAGGATTCTCAACAGGTGAGACAACAACTTGTCCCCCTTTTGCAAGAAACAGCCTTTTTCTCCCTTCACAGTAAATCTTTTTTTTTCTTTCTTGTATCCCGATGGGTACTGCCCCAGATCGAAGAAAATATTATATTTCTTTTTACTGAAGTGCTTATTGGAAGTCTTTTCAGGCTGCTCGTGGGCAACTTCTACGAGTACAGCGGCGCTGTATTCGGGACATAAATATAATTAACTTCGGTTTTAGCTTATCACTTCAGCACACAAAATTAATTGAAGGAACCATACAGACACACCAGTAAATTACCTAGTAAAATCAGTCCGGAGGGGGCCAAATTCACTAAACATTCCTTAGGAAATAAGGACCAGAAGCCCAAATTTACGGGGGACAAAATTTAAACTCACACCGGCCCGTAGCCAGGACTTTGAGGGGATTTATTTATTTTTTCGTATAAAGGGGCACTTAATTCCTAGCTGCACCTCGGAAAATTAAAATGGGAACGTAACGTTTTACATCAGGTTTTTTTTTTCTTCCTGAGAGTATAGATTTGTCAAATGGTCAGAACCGTTCCGGTACTTCAACAAGGATTGAAATTCCAAGTTCTTATAATGTTTTGAAATTTTAAAAGAGCACTTTCTCGGGAAAAGGGCGTTCTTCAGAGACGTTCTTCACAAAAAAGTTAATGTAAAATGTAAAATTATCTATTAGTAATATATTAATACATTGTGCGATATTGTATTAAATACATGAACTAAGACACCGATATAGATAGAGGAGGGGGGGGGGCGAGATTTAGAACAGGTTCGTAAAAGTTTGACAAAATTGACACATGTTCATAGTAAATTATTGCAAACTTATCAAACATTATTTTTTAGACTACAAATAGTTTTCAAAGAGTGACCATAGATCTATATCCACAACACAGAAACGAGAATTAAAAAAACGCTATATTTCCACACTAGCGTTTTCATGAATATATATAGCTCTCTTTGAATGTTTGACATGAATTTTGACTTGCATAATATACTTTCCTTCTATGCGTTGATTTTGCGAAAGCTTCCGGGTCTCCATGGACCCCTACCAGGGCTTCCCCTATGGACCCCACCAGGGGCCGTTTAGCGGGCCTCTGGACCCACGCCGAACTGCGAGCGCAGCACGCTCGCAGTGAATGATCCCCCACTTTAAAAAAAAAGATTTACGCCACTGCGTGTGGCACTGATATTGAGGAGCTAATGATGAGTCGGGTAACGTGATAACACATGTTCACCTAAAGTTATTGGGGATGAAGCCGCCGCCCCGGCTCCACTGCCCCTATATGAGCTTCGCCTCTGCACGTATACCCACCAGTGTTTCAAACAGGGACTGTGTACACCTATTATTACACGCAACATTTTTAAAAAAAAACGAACACAAAATTTTCGAAAACTAAGTTTTAAAATGAACTGCAGTTACAGATCACATTCGATTTACCCCCCTCCCCCCTCTCCATTAATTGAAGCCTCGTCCCTGTAGTTTTAGTTACTTATATTTAGGAATGCAATTAAAAAAAAAGCCTACATAAAGATAGAAAATGAAATAGCTTTCCGCCCAGTCGTACATCACCAATAAGAAATATTTTGTTAGGGCACAGCCGCATATTCGGGAAATTTCTTTCAATTTTAGGGAAATGTTGCTAAATTTTAATATTCATTGTTTGTATGAGTTTGCCAAGTGTTTCTTGAATTTTACCAACTCCACCTACAAAAACGAGAAGAAAGGATTCAACCGGGAAGGTGACATCTTTGCAAGAGCAATCTGCGCCACCTTCTTGTCCTGCCTCTTTCCCAATTCCCATGCAATTCCCGCGCCGGAGGCTCTTGTTCCCAGTGCCCCGGCTCCCATACCTATAATCATAATGAAAATCTGCTTCTAAAATAATCCTTTGATAAATTTTGAAGTGTAGAAATCTCAGATCAAAAGTGAGATTTTGCTGAATGAATCTCATCATTTAATCTTTATTTTCTAAAACCGACGACTATTTTTGAAGAGTTGTGTATCATATCAAAACAAATCATCGGCCCATGTTGCCTGAAAAATCCTGTGGCACTGCCCCGATTCTTAAACAGCGTCCCCAATTGGCTCAATATCATGGAAAATGAAGTTCGGGCCAATTTAAGATTAAAAAAAAAAAAAAAAATCCATATTTTTTGTTTGTGCGTCGATGTGGCAACGTGCGGAAAATTCTACAAGAACAGTTTTTAAAAAAGGGCTGTCGAGCATTTTTTTTTGTTTGTATGAATAGTAATAAAGAAGGCAGTGGCGTGTCTTAATAGGGGCGGGGTTTCGCCCTAAAAAATTATAGCCCTCCCCCTCTCCTCAAAAAAAAAAAAAAACATTATTCAACTTCTGCGAAATTGTCATGAATTTAAAGAAATCTTCGTCAATTTTCGGGAAATCTCCTTATCTTATTTTTTTGGTGGAAATTTCCTTCATTTTCGTGAAATCAAAGAGCTTGAAGCGCTTTGGTAAAATCTTCTTTAATTTCAGGAAAATTCTTCACTTTCCAGTAAAGCAAGCTGTCAATTCGAGAAATTCTCAGGAAGTTTTGCAAAAATCGAACAAAATTTCCAACAATTTTACTCACTTCCCTTCAATTTTATATTGATAATTTCACACTTTTATCAAAATAAAGCACGTATGAAACATAGAATTAGAACCCCTTTTGGGGGCCTAACTCCTACGCCACTGTCCTCCCTAATCTGAAAACGGCATTCAGTGTTTGTTTTTGTTTTTTTTTTTTGAGGGGGCTCAAAACGAAAAGCTAGACACGACCCCTAAATAAAGAGGACAAAGTTATGTAGGTTTTGTTTTATTCATTATAAAATAGAATAGACACACTAAATAAAGACGATCTGCAACTTGGATCTCCTAAAATAAATTCTACCCACGCCGAATTTGACAGGTTGCAAGATTACAGTGTGTGCTTCATGGACGCTAACAATTTCTTAACCTGTTAACTTAGCTCTTTAAGTTTCAGAACCGCATCCGGTGTAGTCAACATTAGTAGTTAGTATCATACGCTATAGCCAGTACATGGCTGCTATACTGGTACTGCAAGTATTGTCTGGCATGTAGTGCCTCAGGCTACCGAGTGCAGCGTTTATCCCACTACATCCGGTTCATTTCAAATTTCAAATAACATTATTCTCCTTCATTATCTCTTTGTGACTCTTCAAAAAATATTTTGGTCTAATAAATATTTTCTATTATGTTTCTGAAACAGTACTAAAAATGTCTAAATAATACAATTCTTTCATATCACTTTTTAGACCTAGCTATTAAAATATTGGATTGCCACCGGAAGTTTGCGTCTACATTCCTCGAGGTTACCATTTTACACTGTGACTTTTGCGAATAAGAATAACTTTATCAATTTCCAGATTTCTATAATCAGCGTTGCTGAAATTGATTTTAGCATTATAGTTTCCATTAAAATCAGTGATGTAGCCATATGGGAAGACCCTCCACCTCCCCTCCCCCTTTAGCCTCCCCAGCCTCCCCCTCCCCACCAACCCCTCAGCTTTGACATTCCATGTGCTTATTACGTTTCTAGATTTCAAAAGGGCACATTCTCAGAAGAAAAAAAGGTTCTTCGGTAATAATTTATTCAACATTTGTGTGATTTTATATTTAAATACATGAACTAAGATACAGAGAGAGGGGTGGGGTGGGGGGGGAAGAGGGGGTGTTGCAGTGCACGTGCTAGAGAACAGGCTAATTTTAAAAGTTTGACAAGATTTACACAAGTTTGTAGTAAATTATTGAAAACATTTCTTTAAGACAACCCATATTTTTCAGAGTGAACGTCACGATAAATTTAACCATGTACAAACGTAAACAATAAAACATTATGTTTCCACATTATGCGTTTTCATGATTTTGTGTTTTATATATGGTGTATTATAGCTCTCTTTGACAGGAATTTTGACTTGTATGATACACCTTCTTACTATGCGTTGTGACATGCGTTTTAGCCCTTCAAATATCAATTTGGCGGAGCTTCCGGGGGCTTCGGCCCCTTGACCCTACCAGGGTTTCGCCCCTGAACCCCTCCACGGCTCTAAGGCGGGCCCCTGGATCCCACGCCGACAAGTCGAGCGCTTTGCGCTTTGATTTTGTGTTTTGTATATGGTGTATTATAGCTCTCTTTGACATGAATTTTGACTTGCATATTATACCTTCTTACTATGCGTTGTGACGTACTTTTTTGCCACTGAAATGTCAATTATGCGAGAGTTTCCAGGGGCTTCGCCCCCTGAACCCGTACCGGGGGCCCTTAAGCGGGCCCATGGACCTCACGCCGACAAATTAAGCGCTTCGGTGTCACCTCAACTACAACACTAAATATCGTGTCGGTTCAATTCAACCCCCTTCCGCCCCCTTTCCGTCCCCCTCAATATTATGAAAATCCTGGCTACACCACTAATTGAAATACAACCTTCAAGAAATAGCACTTAATTTGAAGTCAATATTCTCTTCATTTAATAAAATTGAAAATATAGTGCTAAATCAAAAGATGGCGGATTTTGAGCATGGAGTTTACAATACTAGACCTGTCGCGGTCTGAGGGCCACGACAGAAAATAGCAGGTCTTTATATATCTTTAAGCAAAATCTTACACCTCAATTTAAAAGTGTAAGCTTCCACACTATCTGACTATAGGGTAAAGATCATTTATGCTGTTGCAAGAATGTGAAAATTACGCGCTGCATACATGCTTATGTTGAGTATTTTGTTTCTCATATAGAAATCTGATTATCTAATTATCAACCTGTCAACCATAGAATAAGAAAACGGAGAAGGTTGAGCTCCCAATGACTTCCTTAAGTTTTCAGTGAATTGTTTTAAGGAAATTTCCTATCGTTCAGGCAATTTATTTTCGATTTTGAGGAAATTTTTGTCAATTTTCTTTAAATTTCGAAAAATTTGTTGAAATTTTTTAAGTATTGCTACCTTTATTTAAGTAAAATATTCTTCGATTTTTTAGAAATTTCGTTCATTTTTGGTCACTTTCTTTCATATTTCGGTGAACTGTTTGTCAATTTTAGGGAAATTTTGTTAATCTTTTTGCAATTTTCGGTAAGTAACATCATTTTCTGACAATTTTCTTGATTTTAAGGAAATTTTTGACAATTTTCTTCACAAAATCGGAAAATTTGTTGAAAATTTCTTATTTTATTAAATTTTCTTTCGTTCAATCTTGTGTTAATAATTTTACAAGTTCACCTCCCAACAGGGAAAACCAGGAAGATGAAATCCTCTTAGGTCATTTTTTCTGTACACATGAGCAAAACAGTGAGAGTAGCCCCCTCTTTCCCATCCTTCCCCTCCCCTCCCTCTGTAGTCCCTGATATTGAAAACAAAAATCAAAGCGAAAGATTTTTGAATAAAGTGACTTTCAAAATTCGTTATCGTTACAGTCAACTTGGGGAAAATCGTGCCTTTGGTGAATCTCGTAAATACATGTTGGCTTCACCCGGTGATCGAGTTCAGCATTCTCCCTTACCTTTAATACTCAACTCAAAATAAGATTTGTATCTCATCACCCACATATACATATATGTGGGATGAGATATTGTAGTCACTTTGCTGTATAGGCAAATAACTGCCTATACCTCCTATACTACATGGCCACCCCCTTTATATTATAAGGGCTGGTGGGACCCACCATACCATGACCTTATGTTAGGGGTTATAGTCATAAGTTTTTAGAACGACGGGACCGTATGTTCAGATGTTTGCACTTGTAGATGGTGGAACTTGGGGATAATCATGTGTTTACACATCTTCCAATTGCGGACACACCTGCAATTGGGGATATCTTCAATTTGCAGAAAGCTCAATATTGACGATCTTATCATCTTCATACCTGTGAGGTAGTTACCTCTTAATTTCAGCCCGTTTTAAGGGTTTCCCCAAATCAAAGTGCCTAGCACCATCAATAATGTGATGTTAAGTTGGATGTAAGATTTTACATCTTCCAAGTGGGGATATACACATGGGACTTGAAATTTCATATTGGAAATGTGGAAAACATTTATCTTCCCCATTTTCATAGGATGTAATTTTAGTACATGTGTTAAAGTGTGTACCCCCACTTCCAATGTATGCTTTCATACCAAGTAGAAATTAGAATTAACATAAAATCACTGTGGGTATAGCTTTGAGGCATATTGCTTTAAAATACTGTCATCATTTTTTGCTTAAGTCCTTCAATTCAGGAGTCTCTTCTTTCCTCGTTTCACACATATGTCCCCAATTTCCACTGCCTACATGTCTGTGTGTGTGTGTGCGTGTGTGCGTATGCAACAATTAATTTTGTGTAGCTTATAACTCAAAAACTGTAATACACACATGAACCAAATTTTGGTGGAAGGGTAACCCTGGCGCGGAACTTTTGTCTCCACGGGTACAAAGGCCAAAGGTCACAGGTCAAATGGGACAAGGTTTTGGTGATGGCTTTATCTTTTGAAAGAATTACTTAGCATCTTTACAAATTGCATAGATGGGTAGGATTTAAAGGTCAAACTTGTCACAGAGGATCACTTTTCACCATTTCCCCCTAAAATTATAGAATAGTACGTGTGACGTGAGCATGAATAGTGTCATACAGTAGGGTATGATAAATGTGAACAATTTCAGATGTTGCTTTAGTGATTAGGGTCAAGGGTCAGTAGTCAGAGGTCAAATATGTGATTTTAGGGGGTAATTATGTACTAATTTGTACAATTTTTGTGCGACTTTTAATTCCGAAAGTACAATACCTATACCAATCCTATGTTTATATCATGATACTGTGATACATGAATTTGGGTTCCGTAAAGTCTGGGGTCAAAAGGTTAAAGGTCTCAGAGCTATTGACTCCTTTTAACCATTTCCTTCCATAGCTTTGGGATGGTAAAAGTGATCTGTGCGTGGGTGGTGTCATTTAGTAGGGTAATGCAAATATAATCAAATGTTGTTTTGGTGGTTGGTCAAAGGTCAGAGGTCAAATATGCAATTTCATGAAGTAATTATGTCTCCAAGGTCTCAAGGTACAAAGGTCAAAGGTCACAGGTCAAATAAAACAAGTTTTTGGTGATGGCTGCATCTTTTGAAGGAATTACCGGTACTTGGAATTTTTACAAATTGCATAGCTTGGTAGGGTTTAACATTCTAGCAGAAATCAAAATATAATTGCAGGTCAAAAGGTCATAGGTATAAGGTCAAATAAGTGTTTTTTTAAATTTTGCGGCATTTATAACTCAAAAAGAACAAGACCTATTCCAACCCTATGTTGTACCATGATACCTTGGTACATAAATTTGTGTCCTATTGACTCTGGGGTCAAAACGTCAAAGGTCACAGAGCTATTGACCACTTTTCACCATTTCCCCTTAAAATTATGGAATAGTACGTGAGACGTGAGCATGAATGGTGTCATACAGTAGGGTACGATAAATGTGAAAAATTTCAGAAGTTGTTTCAGTGATTAGGGTCAAGAGTCAGAGGTTAGAGGTCAAATATGTGATTTTAGTAGGTAATTAGGTACTAATTTGTACATTTTTTGCCAAAAGTCACAGAATTATAGTAACCCTGTTAGCTATTTCCTCCACTATGCTGCATGCTTAAGGTGGCGAGATCAGCAACTCCATGGATTGCTTTCTTGTTGATAATTCACCTTGTTTAAAGTACCATTGTTTATGAACTCTTATTTTTGAAATGATTTATGCGTATACACCACCATGCGCGTACACAAACCGTGTTGTGTCATCAGCCTGATGATGTCGTAACGTATCACGGAAGAAGAACGATGGTAGAAACTTGTTTTAATATTTTTTTTCTTTAGTAATTATTCATCATCTTAGAGCTGAACCCCCAGGATGAAAAATAAAGAGAAGAAATTGAATGTTGAATGTTTATGTTCAAATATTTTTTGATTCCAGGAAATATTACTTTCAATTGTTATAGAATGAAAATAGTTTGATTCAAGGAAAAATATTCAAGGTACGGCGCTTATTTGCTGTTTGCTACTTTTTCCACGACAATCGTATCTTTAGTTTCTAGGCAATCTGGATTAATCATAAGAAAGGCCAAGTTCTTTTTTTTTTTTTTTGAGGAATCTTTATAGCAAGAAATCCAAGGGAACGAATAATAGTGTGCCCAACGAACATATACCAGTTCTGCTACGAATGTGACTTATCTCAGTGACAAAGATACAAGTCAGCAGAAAGGTAAAGAAATCGATGCAGATACTGCTGTTGGACCTTCAAAGGTACTCCAAGTGCATCAAAAGGAAGCTGGGTGACACTTAATACATTAATATAGCAAAACAGATTTGTTTAGGCAATGATGGTTAAGGAAGTGTCATTAAGGATCTTGAATTACTAAGACAAGCAAATAGATTTTGTCATTGTGTATGTGTAGCTAGTGTCAGATTTATCCCTCAAATTGACCATGCCACGGGGTTGGCTTTGAAAATTAATATAAGCTGTAAATCTTGCAAGATATCAATTGAGTTTCATACCTTAAAGAACATGGGTAAGAACTGTTTTGAATAGGACGTGTAAGAGGTTCACAATTGGAGACGAGGGGCATTGGCAAAGGGTGGAAAGGAGGCGAGTTATTTTGTGAAGTGATGAACTTACCACCACCAATCCGATGACCCACATACAGAAAGCCACAAAGAAAGTAGCAAAGGACAGTATGCGCAGGGCTACAAAAGAACTGAAGGGATCAGAATCAACAGAACCACACACATTACTGTCACTTGTTATGAAATTGAAGTGATTGCAATTCAGATTTCTTCCAGACTGTTTAAAACTAAGCAATAACCCCCAGATCTTCTGTATTCCGTCTTATTTGGCTGCATCTCATTTTTTCAGCTTCCACGCGTGCTCTCTCATCTTTAAGTCTACGTTGAAGGTTCAACCATTTTTAAAGAATGACTGTTTCAAAAATAACTTCGATACTTGTCAACATATCTCCCAAAATTTGGTTCTGCCTTTTCACAACTCCGGTTTTTACAGAATTTCTTAATGTTTCCCTGAAATTGGCCTCGATATCACTTTTCAGACGATTGTGTATCTCTCTTAGTTCTCCCTCCAATAAAGGGTCTCTGCAACCGTCAAGCTGTAAAATAATAAATTTCTAATTGACAATCAGTGGCGGGACTGCAAGGGGTCTAGGCCCCAAATGTCATCCAAGCAATTAACCCCTATTCCAACGAAAATGACCCAATGCTGAATGAGAACTCAGAAGTTCTCACAAAGTCATATGAGATTTTATGAAAGAGTGGGTCATTTTCATGTATTTCCACCCCCTCCTCAGCTGTATATGGACAGGTAGATATATCCGTATGAAAGACCATTAAGTTATGAGAAGAACAGTCAGTTTTTAAGTTATGACAAAATATTGGACAATTTATGCTAATTAGATATTTATGTTTTAAAATGCTGTAATATAGACAGTCAGTTTTCAAGTTATGACAAAATATTGGACAATTTATGTTAATTAGATATTTATGTTTTAAAATGCTGCTGTGATATGGACAGTCAGTTTTCAAGTTATGATAAAATATTGGACAATTTATGCTAATTAGAAATTTATGTTTTAAAATACTGTAATATGGACAATCAGTTTTCAAGTTATGATAAAATTTGGACAATTTATGTTAATTAGATATTCATGTTTTAAAATGCTAGACAGTCAGTTTTCAAGCTATGACAAAATATTGGACAATTTATGTTAATTAGATAATTATATTTTAAAATGCCGTAATCTAGACAGTCAGTTTTTAAGTTATGACAAAATATTGGACAATTTATGTTAATTAGATATTTATGTTTTAAAATGCTAGACAGTCAGTTCTTAATTCATGACAAAATATTAGACAACTTATGTTAATTAGATATTTATTTTTAAAATGCCGTAATATAGACAGTCAGTTTTCAAGTTATGACAAAATATTGACAATTTATGATAATTAGATATTTATGTTTTAAAATGCTGTAATATGAACAGTTATTTTTCAAAAGTTGACAAAATATTGGACAATTTATGCTGACTAAATATTTATGTTTTCAAATGCTAGACAGTCAGTTTTCAAGTTATGACAAAATATTGGACAATTTATGTTAATTAGATATTTATGTTTTACAATGCTGTAATATGGACAGTTATTTTTCAAGTTATGACAAAATATTGGGCAATTAATGCTGATCAAATATTTATGTTTTTTAAAAGCTAGACAGTCAGTTTTCAAGTTATGACAAAATATTGGACAATTTATGCCAATTAGACATTTATGTTTTACAATGCTGTAATATTATTAATCGATTTTGACGGGACATTTCGCTGTTTGCAGTGTTTATGATATGTTAGATCATGCATTTAAGCTCATTTGTTGCTGTACCTGTGCCCTCTCCATATACCTTTTAGAGGACATACGCATATGCATCGTTCAGAAGGGATGGTGTAAGACTGGTGTTTATCAAGATCAAGATTACTATATATTTTTTGTAAGATATCAATGTAACGAATGTTGTTATTACCACAAAGTTGATTCATTAGTCAGTAAATTACAGCATATCTTATGAAAGTAGTGATTTATGAGAAAAGAAAAAAAAAAACTGGATCTTTAATTTTAACATTTATTAAAACAGATTGGAATTTCGAAAATGGTAAACAGAACCTTACGATACAAGATGCTCCATAAGGGTCATGACCTTAATCCTAATAAATGATATGAAATTATAACACTGTTAAGGTTAGTAGTCAAGGAAGTCTAAATTTTAAGAAAGCGTTTTCCAATAGAAGCATAAATGATGTATTCAACTTTAATGAGCACTGTGTGTGATTTGCGTCTAATATGTAGAAACGACTGAACTCAGGCTAAGTGTGACGTCATATCCTCATTTTTGTGTTTTCTATTAAATCGTTTCCAAAGACTGTCTAGCTTTAAATTATTTAATTCTTTAGTAAATTACACAACATAAATTAGTAAGATTATCATAGTTAACCATCTGAAAAATGTTTGAAAAAAATCATTTAGTGAAAAAACGACCAATAAATTAAATAAAAGTGATGACAAAGGCGTCAACCCTCAACAGTAGACTTTCTACATTAGTCTTTTTCTACACAAAATGAAACAAGAACTTTAACTTGATGTCTTCTTACCGTATTATGAAATTGAAATAAGTTTTTTCCACTGTTTTATTTTGTTTGAAATGTTTTTTCATATGAGATAAAGTTGCAAAAGGCCATCTATCTTGATTAATAATGTATTAAAAACGATACTGATTGTGTTTCCACCAATCAAAACACAGGATTTGAATTTCATTTACCTTGTACGTTAGAGGCGATAACTGGCCTTTAAACCACTGGTTTAAATCCAATAAAATGTATGTAAATGGTAAATGCTAAAACGAATCTATATATTTTTAAATCTTAAATATCTCTTATTTTATTTCCTAATGATAAATAGTAATAATAATGTAGTTTCTATAAATCGCATGAAAATTACAAAAAATCACATGCGCTGAACAGATAAAGAGAAGGAGACTACAGAACAAGGATTACAATTAAAAGGCAATTTAAAAAATGATTGTTCAGTTTGGTTTAGAATTGTGAAATAGATAAAGCAGAGCTTTAAGTTGAATATCTGATTAACGTATATATGATATTGAAATAAGTTATTCACTATCTTATTTCGTTTGAAGTGTTCTTTAATATGAGATGAACTTGCTTGATCCCTGGTCACCATGCTAAAACAAAAATGTATATCTTTTTTTTTCTTCTTTATTTCTTTATGATAAATAGTAATAATAATAATAATAGTAATAATAATGATAATATTAATGATGATGATGATGATGATGATGATGATGATGATGATGATGATGATGATGATGATGATGATGATGATGATGATGATGATGATGATGATGATGATGATGATGATGATGATGATGATGATGATGATGATGATGATGATGATGATGATGATGATGATGATGATGATGATGATGATGATGATGATGATGATGATGATGATGATGATGAGATGATGATGATGATGATGATAATAATAATAATAATAGTATATAGTTCTTTAAATCGCATGTCTATTACAAAACATCTCAGTGCGCAGACGAAAAACCAAGGAAACTACAATATCAGGATTACAATTAAAAGCAATTTGAAAAATAAATTTTTGAGTTTTGTTTTACATTGTGCAAAAAGATAAAGCAGTACGAATTTCAAATGAAATAACTTAAAGACGGGGATAAATGATGAGAAAACTCTTCATGACTAGTTAGAGAAGGTCGAGTCTGAAGGGGGTGCAGGAAAGTTAAACGAATATTCACGAGTCTGAGATGGAAAGACGAATATTCACGAGTCCGAGATGGAAAGTAAGAATTGACCAGTTCAGTTTTGTAGGCAGGTGTCATGTGATTGAATACTTTGTAAGTGAGGATGGGATTTGTTATTACATAATGCTGTGACCAACACTGGTAGTCAGTGGAGGTCGCAAAGAACAGGAGTACTGTGAAAAGGAATTTTCGCTGGTGGGCCAATTAATGGTGAAAATGAATGAACATTTAATACCCAAAGTAAATATATATATATATATATATATATATATATATATATATGTGTGGGGGAAGGGGGTGGGGGTTTAGGAGAGGCAAAGCCTGCATTGTTTTATTTCAATATGATAGTGGTGACAAGAAATTGGATGAAATTACCCATTGAAAGTTAACAGAAAATTAGCCTGCTAGTACCACAGTGATGAGCTAAATGAAATAACTAATGGAACGTATGGCTCACCAGTGCATATGTAAAAAAATGGCCTGGTGTTTTTTGTTTTTCAAACGGCGGAGATAAGGGCGACCTGCAGAATGTTGTATTTGTTGAAATCCCAGTATGTCTTTAAGTGATAGGCAGTGGCGTAACCAATTGGCGGGACGCCTGGCGCGCGGTAATCGACGAAAAACGAGCGGTAATCGACGCTGTGAGCCACGGGGCTGCGTAGACTTTCAAGCGGGGTCCATGGGGGAAGTTTCGTGGAGCTGAAGCTTTTTAGCGACTTTAAGGCCTGAAAGTTCTATTCTGAGACTCTTATACCACCTACACTGAAGTGATTCTTTAGTTGAAGTGGGGCGAAATTGGCATGTAGGGCAGTAAGCCTAAGATTATTTAGACTCCCTTTGGCCGGGGCGAAATCTGCATAATTTCAGGGCGATTTTTTTTATGGGCACTTATTAAAGCGCCACCTTGCTTTAGAGAGCAGCCATTACGCCACTGGTGATAGGCCAGTGAAGAGGGAGTTGTTTACCTGCATTTTACAAATGCATGAATCAGCTTTTCTGTGGTGGGCGTATCCGAATTTTACTGATTTTCTGTAAAACGTTGTTGTTCATATGGGGCCAAATGGGAGTCAAAAATTGCACAAATTTATTGAGCTAGTGTATCACATGTACTTAAATGTGATACCTGCATGGGAGATGTTGGCAGGTTTGGGGATAATATGTAGTACTTTGGTCTTACTGCCATTTAACGTAAACTAATTAAACATCATGCATTTTTTAATGCCACAGCTAGATACGCCCATTATTTTTTTCATGGACTGTGGATGGTTTATTTTGGATTTCATGATGATATCCAGTTGGGTGTCATCCGTATATACTACACATGAGAGGCCATGGGCCCTAATAATATCTTCAACTGGAGCAGTATCTTGACAATTAACATAATGGGTCCAGCAACCGTGAGCTTCGGAGAATAGGCTCATCCCCATTTTGAACCAACGGGTTCAGATCTATATTTGTTGATTATGATTTCGTAATCGAAAATCTCCATGACCAGTTGACATTTCATTTGTTTCCAAATAGTTCTTATCATCACTACAATATCCGCAACTATAGTAATCTTAGGCCTAATCTTTTATTTTCTCGTTTAACTTGAAAGTAAGTGCCAGCATTACGTCGAGTACATCGCCATACTTGCCTAAATCTTTTTTTGAATACATTTTGCTTAAACGTAAACAAAAGAGTTATCGCCGCAAGATGATATCGCGACATAAAATGTTTTTACCCAACTCATGTATGAATATTTCTTCTCCCACAGTTTAAATTATTGAATTCATCACATTTTCTTTATGCTCTGATATATTCTTAATATATCTTCATTTGCAAAATGTGAATAATTTTGCAATAATTCTGGAATCCCTCATGCCAGTTTCTAAACTTTCTAAGGATCCCCGAACTATTCACTATTTTTTACTTATTTATGTACAGCAATCATTCCAAGAAGCCATGAAGAGTGCAAACCATAAACGGGTAGGGACACCAAAACCTTATGCTGTACACTATCCGACTTCCCCAAATTATATTTATTTCTGACATAATGTAATCTCTCTGGCACAATTTGACCACCGTTGTTGTGCTGCCGTTAAATCTTACTAACGAAACAAACCTTTAACCAATTTGTACAAGTATTCCAAATTTTTACGAGAATACCTTCATCCATCTCTTTCATCATTTCAGACTTTCTCTCTTTCATTTCATTTTCTTCGCGTTGTAGACGAGCTTTCTCTTCTCTAATTTCTCTCTCTCTTTCTTCCGCTTCCCTACATCTTCTTTCGGCTTCATGTTTTTCGTTTTCGGCTTCCATCCTTCTAAACTCGGCTTCAGTATTTTTCCTCTCGGCTTCCTGTCTTATCATTTCAATTTCCTGTCTTCTCTCGGCGTCCTGTCTTATTCGTTCGGCTTCCTGGCTTTTTCGTTCGGCTTCCAGTTGCATTCTCTCGGCTTCCTTTTGCATTCGTTCGGCTTCATGTCTTCTTTCTGCGTCTTGTCTGCATCTTTCGGCTTCCTGACTTTTTCTTTCGGCTTCTTGTCTTATTCTCTCGGCTTCCTGATGTCTTATTTCAGCTTCTTTTTTGATCTTTTCGGCTTCTGCATGCGCTTGCTCCATGCGGACTTGCGCTTCTTCGAATTTTTTAAGTAACTCCTGAGTTTCGGTTTCATGTCGTTTTTCTGTCTCACGTTTTCTTCTTTCGTCTTCTTGTTTTCGTTCGGCCTCTCGTTTTCTTTCGACTTCCATACGTGCTTTATCTTGTTTGTTTCTGTTTCGCAAGCGTTCCCAATCTTTAATAACGACCTTCTCAAATGTGCTTTCGATGTTTTTCAGCATATCTTCCTTTATTTTCTTCTGTTCTTTCACGACTCCTGTTTTGCTGTGTTTTCTTATCACCTCCATGAAGTTCGCTGCGATGTCTTTTTTCAGATGTTCGTGTTTCTTTCTTAATTCTTCCTTGCTTGGCACTCCCTTTTCAAGCTGTAAAATAATATATTCTCACTTTGAGCTTGCTAGGTATTTTGAGAAACTTATCGCCTAAAAAATCTTTTTTTTTTCTCCACATATTATATATTGTACACCGACAGACCAACATAGCCATTTTGGGACATTGAGTTTCAATATATTAACATTTAACTTTAATGTCCTTGAGGTGAATCAATAACAACTATAGTATACAACAATAGTAGTGTTGTGTATAGTAACTCGCACAAATAAAAGGAATCAAGAAAGTACGCGCTTACTGTGGTGTAGCGGTTTTCATACATGTCTACAGACCTCGAGGTCCTGGGTTGGGTAGACACGCCAGTGCACCACAACTGGTTATCAAAGGCCGTGGGCATTGACTTGGTTGTCGATGTTATGTCTGTCCGTACGTCGTACCTGTGTACTCGTCCAGGTCGTATTAAGCGTTTCGTGATAGCATTGTTACTATCATAACCGAATACGCAGGCGCCGACCCCGTCATTGCAATTGTGTGTTTACTCGTCGTCGTCGTCGCGCAGGCAAATCTATTTACTACAATAGCGTGTTTACATTTGAATAAGGGAATCTTTAAATGTTATAGGTAGTCTATGCCATCTAGATATTCAACTAGGAAGAAAAAGTGAGGCACATGACGTATTACGGGCTTGAACAGCAACGTCGGTAATATATACTTTTCCAGAGGTAGGTTATGTTTTGTGGCAAATGGACGCACTCATACATGCGTTAATCCTGGAAAAATGTTAGAACCATGCAATACTCATATAACGATTGCGGTGTCAGCAAATGGGCCATTCCGTTGTCTTATCAAGGAGTGACAAATGAGGGCTGGACAGGACATTTAAACAAATTGTTAAAAAGATACTAGCTGAATACTACAAGTGCAGTTTTCCGTGAATACTACATGAGGATAGTGCTGCTGATATAAAACTTACTAGAGTAACGGCAGGAGCTTACTAAATAGCCTAGTATTAGTAGGAAGTTGCACACAAGTATATTTTTGTGAATAAAACCAGGAAAAAGTGGTCCGAACAACTTTGATGATATAGTTTTATATGTTTCAAAAGATGGACATTTCGAGAGCTAAAAAGTGTTGTGTGTGGATGTGTATGTGTGCGTTAGGGGTAGGAGATGTGAGGTTAATGAAGGAATTAAACCCTCAGTTTTCAAATCTTATCTTATTTACTCCAACCCCAAAAACATAATGAAGACCAAATCTTTCCGTTAAATGGTTTGTGATTGGCATGACAACTGCACAGTGACTTACCCAGAGGGAACCTGGATAATGATGAATTTTAAGTCTCATTTGTATAGAAATGACTGGTGTGGAAAGTCTACTTCCCAAGGTCGACGCCCTGATCAACAAGATTATTTTTTTTTCAAATATATTTCAAAGAAAACGAATTAAAGGTTTAAATCTATTAGCAAGTGAATTAATACTTGTGAATGTTACATTTAACTGTGAATGTCAGTGTGATTTTAAATGTAGACCATTCCTAAAAACAACTTACTCAATGCGCCATTTTCTAAGAATTAAATATATAATGACTATTATAATTTTGCACTCATTGCAAGGAACTTTATCTTTTTGTGGATGCAAACGTTAGCTGCTTTCCCTCTATTATTCTACTGCGAAATAACCACTTATCTACCTATTCAATATTTTTAATGATTGTGATTATCAAAAGAGGTACAATGATGTTTTGTCGAAATATGATTTGTCACCCTGTATCTTGATACAACCCACACTGATTATTTTATCCCCGACAACTCTTTCAATTCCATATACATCCGTAACTTGAAATACTCACTGTCTGGCAGTCTTGGCTAGGAGAGCCTACTTTTTAAACTCAGCGCATATATTCTTGATGTTGTATTAGGTAAATGTGCAAAAAACTATCCTTTGATATTACTTAAACGAATGTATCACTGTGTAGTGATTAATGTTGAAAAAGTGATAATAATTTCTTAAGATATTTGACAAGTACGGTTTTAAAGATGCAGGAAATATTTCAATTTTTGAAAGCATAGCTTTACTTACAAATTCATTCATGACAATGATGTAGTGTTGTTGGCCTGAAGCAAGTTGTTGCATTAGGAAACCCGCATCAATCCCCTAATAAAAAAAAGGAAAGAATATTTTCAATTTAAATTGCATCATAATCCAGAAAAGCTACGTAATTAGGTAAGATATGTTAGAGTGTTTCATTTTCTATTCTTATTCTAAATTCCGGATAACTGAAAAACCAGATGCATTTTAGAAATATATATAAAAGAAAAAAATCAGAAGTGATGGAGATCGGAGAATTAAATCATCTGGTTGCTTCTTGCTTGCTCCCCAAGCTCCCAATATCCGTGTTTATAGCAGTTCGGTTCGTACCCTTGATCGGGAGAAAAGTTTTGTTCTCCCGATCGGGGGATTATTACAGAAGTATCTCACAATGCATCTATCCAAATTCAAACTTTGCATAGGTATAACATAAGGATCACACACATTTCGAGCGCGGGGAATTCAATCACTTCAAAGGGGTTCAATTTTTTTTCACGATTTGAAAAAATGGCATATGAACTATTTATTCACCGAGCGCTTTTAAAATTCACCGTGTGGTTTTTGAGAAACTTGAAGAAATGTGATGAATATACTTATTATTTGGTAGCGTTAGGAAGTCGCGCTTTAACAAGGTTTCTGAAATTATGAGAAATACCTTAAGGATTTGTAAAAATTATTTAGCAATAACTGCGTGATAGTAACGAAGTTGTTTTACTTTCGCGAATGAGATGAACAAAGCAAAATTTGCTACAAACCTTCTATGAAACGACTGATAAACGTCTATGACTGAAACTTTACAATAAAAATGGCCGCTTCCATATATCACTGTAAGCTCAGTGCGTATGCTTACTCTTCCCGATCGGCGGTACGAACCGAACTGTATAGGGTCTATGCATTCCTCTTTTTTGACGAGGGAATTGGTCCACAAAATGTCCTTTTACAAATCTCGTTGTTTTTCCTTTCCGTGGTTCTGATATGGAACATCTTGCTAAATATTGCATAACACTATCAATATTTTTTGTTTTAATTCAACTGATTTTAACACTTGTAAAATTGACTTAACGGAAAGTTCCGAGAATCCTAATTTAAAGGCTCACCAGGTGGAAGTGACCAATTTTTTGTTTTTAAGTTCATCTAGATCAGTAGATTCAGTGTGGCGAGCAATGAACAAGTATCAGAAAATTCAATCTTAATGTTGTCTTCTAATCTGCTACTTTATCTATTTATGGAGGACGGCAAGTTCAAACTGTTATTACTATTTAGCGCCAAAGAGGATGCTTACCTTGCTAATACATATGTCAATGCACACATCGATGTTAATATTTAATCCATCAAATTCATGGTGAAATTTGCAGGCGAAAGTTCATAAGACTCAACTTGGAGTGGGACTGGGTTTTAAATCTTTAATCCTCACTTTAATCAAATAATAGGCCTCTGCCTATACAACTTTCGACAAAATTGGTATAATTTTTTTTTAACAATGCCATTTTTTCTTGTTTAAGTGTAAAATGTAGGATATTCTTACACAATGCATGTAACCATCTGAAGCGTCAATTGTTCTTCTAGTCTTTTCATATGCAGAGCTTAATGATTCAAAACTTAGAATTGGGCGCTTCAAATGGGTCATTAATAGAAAGGATTGAAAAATGTATGTGAGGTAATCCCACAGAATATTTATTTCATAATGATAGTTTGATAAAAATATCACATATTTAAAAAATATATTGGCAAATGACGCATGTAACATTGCAAGGTATTCTAAAAACGGATAAACCCTTTAACAGCTAAATGATTAAATACAATTAACAGCTTTTTGATAAGGAAACCGAATGCACAAACCGAATTTAATACGGATCCTAAATCATCACTTTTGTCCGACAGTACGACAGATATTGTCTGGATGCATGAGAAAAGAAAAGACAAATATACATGCCTTTTTAATGTGTACAAATATCCCACAGTCCCAACATACGGTAATTTTATGTCCTTACATATACCTTGTATTTATTGAATTTTTAACCACATTAATCAGTTAATGTTAGGAAAATATCGCAACATGTACAACGACTGTCGTTTCTAGATAAATGAGAGAACTTTATATTAACTTAAGTGTCCTCTTAATGGTATATGATATTTGAATATTTTGTGAAATAGATATGGGCCTACTTGCTTGACCACTGAACTATTCCTTAAGGTATATCTCTTTTAAGATTTTATAAGGTATGGATAAAATGACTAAATAAAAGAAAATAGTAGCATCCTATCTGCATTATCCTTTGTGAATTTCATTAAAATATTTTCTGGAGAATTTGAATGATGTGTCAGTGATTTACCACTCGAAGAACTTGAAAAATAATATTTTAAATTAAAGGAATTACATTATTTTCAGGGTGTGACAGTATCCTTCGACAGTAACCGCTTTAAACAGCTCTAACCTATTTTCAATTTTAAGATACCAGTAGTTCTTCGCAGTTCTGTTTGTCTTTTTGTATATTCTATCACACACC
>JAIGNY010000739.1:622500-625000 GCA_020152595.1 Chiridota heheva | reverse complement strand
CATACATTCCTACAGTTTCTCTGTCGGCTCCAGATCTCCAAAAAAATCCTTCCTTCAACTCTTCAATATGATCTCCGAGGTTCTATAAAAAAGAGAGCACACTTCACTGTCGTGTAAGGAAATGATATCTATTAAAAGTCTGTGTTTACAAAAACCCAGTGTTTACTAAAATGACAATTTTATGATGGCTTGCAGGAAAGTCATTAATGTTCAAATGGATGATTAATTTTGTGTGAGGTAAGATCATTAGCTCGTGGAAATTGTTGCATCTATTTATGTAGATACATGCCACCTAGTTAATGAGGGGGTGGGGCTTTAATTTTCCACCACGAGGTGTGTGTCGGTGGGATGAGGAGGCAACAAATGTTTACAAATCTATATAGTTTTCCTGTTTCCAAGTTTCGCTGTCTCCAGAAATTACGACCATGTGAAGGAATGATCAACATAATGATGAACTTACGTTTGTCTGAAGATATCTGATGATATATGAAAGAGTAAAAGACTTTCCTACTCTCGTTGGACCAGCAAAAGAAAGGACACACAGGGGTTTCTCACATGTATCTGGATTGTTCAAAATTCTCTCTATGTTCTCCTCGTTTAGTTTGAAACGTGATGCCTTCCTATCATATGTGACAATCTGAAGGGGCTCTCCTTCATCCTGCAAGAAAAAGCAATAAGAAATATGATATATTTCTCAACCGGGAATATAGCTTTGCCAAACATTTGATGTGAATCCAGCAGGACGGAAGACCAATCGTCTTTGGCATTGGCAGATGTACTTAATACCTGTAACAGCTTATATTTTTAAAATAGATTTCTATTGTCAAAATGGACTGGATTAAAGCCTTCACATTACCATTATACTCCTAATTTGGTACTTAATAAACTATGTACCAGAAAAGCAAACAACAATTTTGTAAACTAAACAGTCTGGTACAGAGTTTTTTTAGTACCAAAAAAGGAGTACAATGGTAATGTGAAAGGCTTTATTCCAGTCCATTTTGACAATAGCAATCCATTTTGAAACCGTCCTTTGCTCCATCCCAAGCTACGTCCAGCTGTCCAGGAAAACACACATTTCTAAACATTCTCTCTTGTGAGGTAGAGAGAATTGATGGAGTTACTATTGTTGAGTACATGGATGTCGTTTTACACAAACATGGATGGAATAATAGTACGCTCTCATCATCTTGAGAGGTTTGCTGCTTGTGTTAGCGACATGGCTAAACTAATTGAGTTTAATCTAGTTTATTCTCAAGTATAAATATCTTGAAATTAACTGCAACTTTTACATCAGCTGAAAGGAACAGCTATGTGTCCTGAGAAGGCACAAATGCAAATTTAGAAGTTTTTAAAAGCAATTTAGAAGCGGATAACTACTTACTACTTACTTTATATTCAGCATATTGATAATATCTATTTGACATGGCCTCTTGGTGGGGAAGCTACACATGAATGAATCCATTTTTCTAATTCACACGTACCGTTCCGTAAAATTTACATACGAACATTCCTCAGTAAGTAAGAGAAGATAGTTTGACGTTGCTATCAAGATTACTAACGGACATATCGCTGCCTTACTGTTTACAAAACCTACAGATTCCATACCTAACTCATATAAAATAGCTGTCAATCCGACACACTAAGAAATCGATTGTTTATAGCACTGCTCTACTGCTTAAGAGAATTTGCTCTGATTCTATATATTTAGATAGAAAATTTAATATCATGCCGGCGCACTCGTTAAAAGGGGGTTATCCACTAATCTTTTGACAAATTACTTACGAAAAATTAAAATTAAAAACATTGACCGTGTTGGGTTTTTCATGTATAAGACTAAGACAGAAGTTCGACGCAAGCCGCTTGTTGTAAAGCATATCCCACACATTCAACTCCTTCTCAAACGTGTGAAGTCCTTTTGGGGCATACTGAAAGGGGATCATAAACATTTTGACACTTTGCATAACCCCATGTGGTTGGTGGTTTTAAAGTAGCCACCCAGCTTAACTAGCAAGTTTGTCTGCTAAAATATTGCGAAAAAAATACCTGTTTGGCGAAATAAACCATGCTGGCAGTTCTGTACGTTCATGCTACTCTTTAAGAACAAAGGTTTTTTTTTTGAATTTTTCAATTAAACTAGCACCTTTTAATTGTGACACCATATCCGCGTATACTCTTTACATTAAAATCTGTTTTTACGTATAGATTTAATTATCATGAGAAAAGTGTTCGTGATTTTGTCGAGCACAGAGGAGAGGAAGATAAACGAGTTGCAACGCATCAACAAATACAAGTCACATCTAGACTCAACAAAGATTCGTCTTATCTAACTTTGTACCGTTCGTTTCGAGTACTATTACGTCGCATCAATGATCTGATATACGCGCTAAGAGGGATGATTATTCCGGTACACATTTTCTATCGACGCAAAATAATCTTCTTTTAATTACGTAACCATTCCCTTCTTTACATATTTGAGTATATTTCATGATGTTGTGCA
>JAIGNY010000739.1:610000-617500 GCA_020152595.1 Chiridota heheva | reverse complement strand
ACACAGAACATTTGTAAAGTAAATTTAAGTTGAATTTATTACCTTTTGAGGTGTTATAAGGTATGCACATCCATTTGAATTGACCCATACTTCACATTTTTGTTATGTTAACAAAATCTTCACTTGTTCTTACCATTCTGCCTCTGGTAAAATCCGAAGAACGATGCTGTTGATACTCTGCAATGGGAACCTCAGTTTCATAATTTCCTCCCTGAGGGTAAAAATTAATCCTAAGGTATATGGACATGTAGTAGTTTCTATGCTTGTTTATATTACAGAGTACTAAAATGATAATTGTGTCCCAGCAGCCATGTTCAGTAGCAGCAACTACAGTTGACTGTAGTCTCTTAAAAGTAGATATATTAACAAATTCTTCTTTCAAAGAAACTACAGTTACATTTTCAGTTTCGTATCTTTTTATTCATTTCGTCGAACAAAATGGATATAGCAGAAATTATTTCTGAGTTTTGTTTGAGCTGTCTTTGTTTGCATTTTAAGAATTCCCGAAAACATATTTGGTGACATATAACCTGTCAGTCAAAATTAACCCGGAAATGATTATGGACAGGATTACCCCCTCCTCATCTTCTACACCCGAATTTTCTGAGGTTAAATTAGGAAGAGTTGGAATTCAAAAATGTTGTAAGTAGAAACAATACTGTTGAGAATTATAGTCATGTTTTGCTTTTACAGTGATGTAAACAGCCTTTCAGATTCGGAACAAAGTGCCCAAACAGAAAGATTTTTCGTTTTATTTGGGGTGTGGGCTGGTACGAACCGTTTACCCTCTGGCTGCACCCATGTTTTGTTCTTCAGATAAGTGCGTTTACATGGGGAGAATCTAGATGTCTTTTGAATCCTGGATGAGCTTGAAGATACATCGTTACTTTTTCACACAAGAGATATATTGTTAAGACCCTCATTTTCTTTACAAATACGTCCGTTCACTATACATAAGTATGCTTTGCCGTTACAGCACAATTAACACAATTACTGTATAGTCGGCAGCAATAGAAATCATCCATCCCATACGCTCTCCAGTAGCAGAAATTTATATAAAATAAAGTATTACAAATAGCAAAACTAATTTTAACACTGATAATAAATACAATTTATTCATATATCTTGTCACATGTTTTGTTATAAATATTCAGAAATAAAAATGATAAAAACTAGGCTAAAGTCATAGTAACAGGAGGGAATACTGAACAAAATATTACCATTGTAACTTGTAAGGGGGTTGAAAATTCTCTAAGGCGTTGTTTACGAGATGAAAAAATGCCTCTAGTTGTCGTTGACGTAAGTTTTGATCGGAAATGGTGTAATCAACGCCCATGATTCTGTACCCTATTTGTACAAGTAAATCGTCGAGTTGTTCGTTTCCAAAGAATTGCAGTTTTTCTGTTAAGTGCTGTCCTTCCAGAAGTTCTTCAGCCCCGGTAAAGAGCATTATTCCAAGTGATATCCATACTTCTCCACTGTTGTGAAATATGTCCTGTGCAGAAAGTAAATCAAATACTCATGAAGATGATTATCAAATTATATAGACGGATATCTTACCTATAATTTTAAACAACAGATATCGCAAGAAAAACTTTTTATATACTGTGTACACCTTTCAACAGATATATGTGATCCATTTCTTTAACTTTATTTGTCCGTACAAGGAACAAATTTATACTTTTTTTTATATTTTTTTTATCACAATCAAAGAGTCTATGAAGGGTCATAGTAGAATATATGAAATGGTGAAATTCATATTTTCATATGACCTCTTTATACATAGTATTGTAAAATATTACAAAAAAAGGTTTACACGAATAAAAACACGGAGCTATTGTTATATGTATGTAAATCCATGTATATATATATATATATATATATATATATATATATATATATATATATATATATATATATATATATATATATATATATATATATATATATATATATATATATATATATATATATATATATATATATATATATATATATATATATATATATATGTGTATATATATATATATAATATATATATATATATATATTTATATATATATATATGCATATATATATGCATATATATATATATATATATATATATATATATATATATATATATATATATATATATATATATATATATATATATATATATATATATATATATATATATATATATATATATATTTATATATATATATATATATATATATATATATATATATATATATATATAATATATATATATATATATATATATATATATATATATATATATATATATATATATATATATATATATATATATATATATATATATATATATATATATATATATATATATATATATATATATATATATATATATATATATATATATATATATATATATATAATTTAATGGACTATATAACAAAAAATGACTGGTCGATTTAGTAAATACCATTGTTTGCTTGCATGCTTCAACATCGTGATCTGTAAATCTGCACCTACTTCCGTTAAAAACATAGCAGAAGATAAATTTGGCCGTTTCGTTTTTGATCAAATCAATCCATTTCGCTCTTTTTGATGGGTGTGGTGCCTTGGTAAGAAAAACTTTGCGATGTTGGAAATTTGCTTCCTCCAAGTTTCCTTCCTTCAAGTAGTCGAATGTAGAATCCAATTCGACCTCATTTTGACCGAACAAGATGACAATTACGCGACCTTTAACATTCTGTAATTTGTCATCTTTAAAGTTCCAATCCACAAAGAAATTTTCTACATCTTCGGGCTGGTACATTTTCTGAAAAATAAGTAAGATTAAATGCAAAAACATATCAAGTAAACAGTGTGTGTCACAATAGTACATGATTTTCAACTGAAAATCATCCGGCATTGTCCCTCTGTGCCATTCATGTCGTGCTTTGCTACGGTAAGACTTGTCAACCAGACTTTTGTACACGTCTAGATGTTAACCGGTAAAATTTGGTCAACATCATTTCTTTTTATTGTAAATCCAGTCTAAGTCATACAATCCGACAGGAAACACGTGTTTACGTTTTATTCTCTACGTTAAATGGACGAAGTTGGCACTAATGGCATACCTATTTTCAAAAGGAACGTTCATGTTACAAAAAACCGTTTACTATTTTCAAAATGGTTTGCTGCCTTTCTAATCAGTTGAGACAAAAAAATATCCCTTTTTAATGATGAAGATATGTCTTGCAAGTAAACAACCTTTAAATACCAAATATAAATCAGCAAGTGATAATAGAAGATGTCACTTGATTCCAAATTAAAACAAAATGTTGATTGTAGGATTTCGATAATTCAGGGGAGCCTAACAAATTCCTCAGATCAATTATGTCCAGCAGCTTTTGCTTATTAGCGATTGTACAGAAAAGTTCAACAATGCATGTCACACAGACCTAACAATTCTAGATGCGTGAATTCAATAATCAGACCTCTGCATCTAAAAGGGAAAAACAGGTTATTTCTACAACATTGAATTTTCCATATTACGCTATACGCAAAATACAAAGGCGTACTTTCTTAATTTGACTTTGCACATATTTGAAAGAGAAAAAACGTAGTGAACATATTAGAGGAGACGTAAGGTCTGACATAATCCTTATTTCATATGATAGAATCAAAAATAACAAATCTTCTGACCAAGTTTTATTAGCCCCTTAAGCAATCTAACACATTTTTCATAATTATTAACAAATTTAATTCTAGTACTAAATAGTACTACGGGAGCTGCCATTTTTATTTCGAAACATGCAATTTATGATGTCAGTAGCCCATCAGGATGTTGGAATGCTTAAGTATTTCTTTATAATCTTCCTCAAATTTCTAGGTTATGAGAAAACAAATGTTTATGTAACGGTCTAGGAATTTTTTGTGTACACATTAAATTAACAAAACATTCTGTTAAAACTTTGTGTCACATCATTTTGAAATAAAAACTTTAACCACATTTCTAAAGAAATAAATTCAATTCCTCATGTCCTTATTGGGAAAATTATGTCATCATGCACGATATTTCAATACAGAATTGAACAAAATGGCAGCCTCCGTGTGTCAACTTCAGACATAAATAACTTGAGATAGAAATAAAAATTCGATTTGCTGTTTTTGGTAGTTGGTTAAGATTTGTATCTTCTATCATATGAAATAATGATTGTATCAGACTTTGTCTCCTTTAAGATTGGCTAGCATTCTATCACGAAAATGTAGAAAGTGACTCATTTGAAATTATAACTGTGTATGGTTGTAATATAGAAATATCACAAAATAGCAATCCATTATGGAGAAAGGGTATTAACTTATGGGACCGTTTAGTTAAATGGCCTTTCTTTATCGGGCCAGCTTGGTGAGTGTGCAAATTGCAAAGCTACATCTATCGATTTACCTGGGAAAAGGGGGACGCCCCTTGTAATTGTAATGGTGGTCTCAATTATTGAAAGAATTGAATGATCTAAAAGTAATGTTTCTCCCGAATTGTTACATATGCCTTTATATTGTGCATTGGTGGTTTCCATATTAGATAAATGCAAGAGGAAATGGAACACCATGTGTTAATATGGATATTGCACGACATAACCAATTTTTTGCTTCAATCTGAAAATGTAAAGGAAGAGGAAATTGTGTGTACAATGAGGTATAAATGTCATTACAATGATAAAACCATTTTAAATAGTACATGTTTCGTTATTGGTGACGTAATTCAGGGCCTATACATATACAAGACTAGTAATTTTAATATAATAGAATGGTGATTTAAATTTAACAGTGTGGATGGTGATTGAAAGAACAGCATTGGTCCCTGTCAGCAGATTTTGCACGGAAATATCCCGCAATGCATCTATCCAAACTCAAACTTTGCACACAATCATATCAGAATCACATAAAATTAGAAATCAACGAATTGAACTTAATTCAAAGAAAACATGGTGACTTGTTGTAAGTTACAGTTAGGAGTCGTCTTTTGATATTTTTAAATATATGGTTTGAGAATTATTAGTGATTTGCATCTTGATGAATGATTTTTTAGAGTCGTATCACATTTGTATATCTTCTTTTTTATCAACCTATATCAATTTAGATAATATACGTACGACGAGATTTCACAAGAGATTATAGAGAAGCTTCGCTAGTAAAAATCTGCGCATGGCTTAAACTCCCCAACAAATGAACAAGATATTTGTGAGGTCTTCCAAATCAGGCGGTTACTGGAGTGTTTAAGCAGTTAAATAAGTAAACAAATATTCGATTGTTATCAAAAGGAATTGCAAAACATAACAAGGAAAGAAATGATTCAGATTAATCTATTTGAATACATTTATATGTTTGTAAATGAAAATGACAATTTATGAAACGGGATCCACAAGGGAGCGGACATAGGACAAAAATAGTGGCAAAAGGAAAGCCTATAAATGTGTTATTTTCGCGCAATGTAACTTTTCGTGGCAGTGTCTTCAGCAAGCAGATACAATTTTTTAATCGAGAGCGAAGAAAATCTTACAGAAAATCTAGTATCCTTTGTTTAAGTAATTGAACACTTGCACATATCCTTCTTGAAATTCTATCATGATAACCCATTAGAATGTACAAATGCCAACTCATATCTATTGTTTTTCAAATCTTTTATTATGCAAAAAATGTGAATGATACATCAAAGTCACTTGTATATATTTAGTTTAATATGTAAACATTGTTTTATGATCAGAAGATGTGAACTTTAAAATGTCAATAAAGCCGTCAAATACAGTTTCAAGCTATATTTAAAGTTTATACAATCATAATAAAACACAATGTCAATAACAATATCCACACCTCATATAGCCATGCAATTTGCTCTGGTCAATGACATCCAACAAGATTCGTTGGTGTAACTCTAAACTATTTAAAGATTATGTACTAACCATTACTTATATTTACCATTCTTTGTGTCATATACCCAGATACCTATCCACTACCATTCCATGACGATATATACATTGATATATTTGAAATATATGCAACTGTTTACAAATTGCTTCAATTTCCATTTGACTAATATTTAATTTACGCTAACACCTCTTATTCCAGTCTATTTTGAATTTTTCCAGTTAGATTCGGTTTTGTTGGAGATCACCTGTAATTCTTATTGTAACATTTCTTAACGCTTTGATTTAAAGTAGCACTAGACCGAAAAGTGAGGGTGCATTTCGGGGTCCCCTAAAATTGTCGAATGCATATCTAGCACTCAACGGTATAGCATTTTTCTGGCTAATATGAATATTCAAGTCACCTTTGTCCTCGCGTCGTCTGTGGACTATGCAGACACGAAGTTTATCGATCTGTTGTGGATAATACTGTATATCTGTAAATTCGCGAAATCCTGCGCCCTTACTTTTTGGTTTAGTGCTCATAAACGACATACTGTTACTCCATATTACATTACAGGTAGAAGTAAAAACGAGCAGGAAAGCGCTTGTATGATGTTATGCTCACGTAGCAGTTTGAAGGTCTTTGATTATTTGAAGGAAGTAATATGGTCAGGTAGTTAGTTCCATTCAATTACAGTTCATGGAAAAAAGAATATTTGGAAACAATCCTTATTGACTTGTATTTTGTGAAAATTGTTGCTGTTTGTAGAACGAGTGGTCGGGCGTCAGATCTTTCTTGGTGGGATTGCCAGGTTGCCATTCATGGCACTGTGTAAAACGCTTGGACGGAGTAGAGGTCGAGTAGAGGTCGTCGTTGAAGACGAATCTCGCGCCTCTGCTTTGGCTATTTCAATTTATGTGGTTTGCTCTTGAGTGTGGGGATTTCAGACTAACAAGCTGATCTCTAAGTGTCAGCGGACTAAAGAGGTAAACGCTCTGGATTTAGTGCGCCTGCAGCAGGAATAAAAGTTTCTATGGCGAAAGACGAAGCTACGGTATGCTGAAGCTGCGATCATGTTTATTCCATTTCAAGCCATTGGTAATGTTAACACCTACGTAAAGATGGCTGTTTTTTTAAAGAGTTATTTCCAGTTGTATACTGATGGTGATTCGGAGTTTCATGCAGAGATATAGCAAATAAAAATCTCTCTTTCTTCCTCCGTCTAACACAATAATCTCCACAATTTCTTGCATAAAAACGGTTACTACCGATCTTACTACTTGCTCTCTTTGTTTTGTTTTACTTATTTTTGTTTATGAAGATCTTACTTGAATATTTTATAAATTGCAGGAATTGGTACACTAATTTGGGCATTCTAAATGTATTTTCAAAATCATTTTAGCCGAACGTGATTACAACTGCAGGAATTTATCTTTGCGACCCAACTTATCAGCTGCAGTTGCTGGAGTCAAAATTGTGAGCAACAGTGCTCGCAAGAATAAATTACCTCTATGTAAACGTACGTATGATTAGCGGTTGTATTTCTTTTTCTTCAGACGGTTGGTCAAAGACCGTTCTTACATTGCGCTAATGGCCGAGAATCCCCTAGTATTTGTTGGTTGATAAGATTTTACCAGTATA
>JAIGNY010000739.1:560000-605000 GCA_020152595.1 Chiridota heheva | reverse complement strand
AGACTATCAGTGAAGGGCAGGATAGAATTGTAAAATTTGAAGAAAAAACCGGGAAAATATCATTTGGGTGTGAGGAGGTGAACTACATCATGTTGTAAGAAAGCAGATATTTAGTAAAGAAATCTAAATGTGCGTGGTGAGGCTGCAGAGGTTCATGTCTTCATGATGAAGAACGATGTTACAATGGGAGGGGCGAAAGCAAAATGTTAGAAAATGCTGCATTTATTATAGGAAAAGGTAGACGGGATATTTCAAAATTGAAATGATCGCTTGTTTATATATTTATTTGCGAGTTGGGCCTACATTGTTTTTACACGGAAATAATTATTTATAGGTTTATTATTGTTCGAAATGAAAATAAGTATTAAAGCCCACATCACATGACATTGCAACTCGCAATGTCCCTTATCTGTATCCCTTATCTTTTGTTTAAACATCCCTTATCTTACGCCGTGACACAACATAAAACCAATCAATGTGGAAAACAAAAAAACCCATTTTCTTTACGTTTTTGCGAAACTTTATATTTTCCGATGCATTTTCCACTAACATATATTGCGCATTTATATACTTTAACAAATAAACGTAGGCCCAAGCATGATATGTATGCACTGACATGATACAATTTCATTATGACAACAATTTGTAGAATAGTAAAACGATTTATGTCCTTTTTAGACAGGCCCTGTGCAGGCGTTGTTAAAGTGCCTGCAGTGTACCAAAGGTACATGCACATGCATTAGAAGAAGTCGGTGAACCTTATATTTCAAACATAATTACTGACAGTACTTAATACCTTTGAACTTTTTTTGACGTACACCGTCCTTGGCAATTGCTTTTACGTGCTAAAGGCTTTTAAGCACGTGGTACACCGGCTTCACCAGTTTTCCTTTCAATGATAAGACTGGTAATCTGTTTTTAAGTTGCGTTAATCGTTTTTACAATTAAATAGTGTTTTTTCAGATTTTGTACATATACTGCACAGATAGTGTAATTATTATCATTTTAAACGTTCTCCCCGCGGCTTCCGAATAATCTGATCAATTTTCTTTGGCACGCTCGCAATGACCCGGTTAATATAGTGAAACACCATCATTTGCCATTCCAAAAATGCTAGCACGTGGCGCACCGGCTTCACAATAGCGCCTTTCAATGGTAAGACCGATAATCTGTTTTTAAGTTGCGTTAATCGTTTTTACAATAAATAGTGTTTTCAGATTTTGTACATATACTGCACAGATAATGTAATTCTTATTATTTCAAACGTTTTCCCGCGGCTTCCGAATAATCTTATCGATTCTCTTTGGCACGCTCACAATGACCTGGTCAATATGGTGAAACACCATCATTTTGCCATTCCAAAAAATAGATATTTAAAATGACCAACATACGTATTGTACGTATTGTCTAACAGGCTGATAGCACGTGGTGCACCGGTTTCATCATAGCTCCTTTCAATGATAAGACCGATAATCTATTTTAAAGTTGCGTTAATCGTTTTTACCATAAATAGTGTTTTCAGATTTTATACATATACTGCACAGATAATGTAATTCTTAACATTTCAAACATTCTCCCGTCTTCCGAATAATCTTATCGATTCTCTTTGGCACGCTTGCAACGACCCGGTCAATATAGTGAAACACCATCATTTTCCAATTTACTAACCTCCGTATTGTCTTCAGCTGTTCAGAATATCATCATTTTACCTGGAAATACCATAACAATTTCTATAACAACAATTATATCAATAGTGTAATTTCAGATAAATTTCCACAAAGGCAAATATTAAATTAATACTGGTGGGGAAAAGAGGGGAGGGGGAGGGGGGGCTTGGGGCTGCAGCCTCCTCCCAAAAAGAACACAAAAAAAAAAAACAATAATAATAGTAATTGCAATAAATAACTTAATTAAATCATAATAATAATAATAATAATAATAATAATAATAATAATAATAATAATAATAATAATAATAATAATAATAATAATAATAATAATAATAATAATAATAATAATAATAATAATAATAATAATAATAATAATAATAATAATAATAATAATAATAATAACAATAATAATAATAATAATAATAATAATAATAATAATAATAATAATAATAATAATAATAATAATAATAATAATAATAATAATAATAATAATAATAATAATAATAATAATAATAATAATAATAATAATAATAATAATAATAATAATAATAATAATAATAATAATAATAATAATAATAATAATAATAATAATAATAATAATAATAATAATAATAATAATAATAATAATAATAATAATAATAATAATAATAATAATAATAAATAATAATAATAATAATAATAATAATAATAATAATAATAATAATAATAATAATAATAATAATACAGAAAAAATTGCGAACTGACGCTCTAAGTAGGCTATTGTTATAAAATTCTTTTTTTAAAAAGGGCATGACACGAAAAAAAAGAAATTGAGTTTACAACAGTTTTGCATAGTTCATTAATATCAAAAACATGATATTCCATCAAAAGTTCCAAAAAAAAAATCACATTCGAATAAAGGAACCGAAACTAACCAAGCAATTGACGCTCCCGACAATGCAAGAATTGAAAACAGCTAAGCGACGTTTGACGTCACTCCCAGAACGATTTATTGGCGAACATACAAAAACAGTACAAATTCCATAAGCAAAGTTTCTTCTTTGCGTCATAATTCCTCTTCTTCAGAAGATATATCAGGTCCTTTCTGGTGTAAATTGATGTTTTTGATATAGATGGCAATGCTTGTATTAATTACAAGTTAAGTCAAAACTTTGAAAGCCCGTTAAAATTCGTGACTTCAAAATTTCATTTTGGAACAAATCAATGTACTAAGTCAAATGGGTAATTTTAACATTAGGTTTTGTATTAGAATTAACTATGTTTGGCTGCTGTCGAGTTGGGAAAATATGGAACTTGATTTGGTTTCAAAGCTATAATTTCTTTTGTAAGAACTTATACATCGTGATAATTTTTGCTACATTTAAATTCTATGACAATAATGTACTACAATATATAATATTATCGTAGGCTACGAAATGTGAAATGAAGTAAAATATTCCTGCCGTCATGTTTAACTTCATAAACTTACTTGTTCAGCGTTAGGCCTAACGTTAGATATAGGCTTTGTAACACTTAGACAAGATCATTACGGTATTTCAAAAAAGCGATGATACATTTTGATCAAACTTTGAAGATATGACTTATTTGAATATATATTCAAGAAAATATTAACAGCATGGTAAGAAATATATTGCTGAAAAGTCTTTCTCCACTCGTAACTTAAATACGTCAAATTTCAAGGAACACACACGATAACACTAGGCCTATGTTGTTTGCGTGATGTGAAAGTATCGCCAGAAATTTCGTTCTTGGAGTGACGTCATATCAAGTTCACCAGATTTTAAGCGCGAGAACATGAGCTGATAGATCGAAGACTATATTTGCTTTTTTCCTCCAATTTCTTCTATTACAACCAATACAAATTGTAGATTAATTCTCAATCAAACTATCCAAACAATCAAGTGAGAGTCACATGAAAACCCATGTTATGCCCTGTTTAAAACAAATCTTGAATAAACATATATAACAGCATACCTTTTTTGTTTATCGCCAATCAAATTTGTTCTTTGACAATGGCATGAATGAAGCGCGTCCACCTTCGTATCAATTGTTACCCGGGAGTCTTTGGAAGGCACAATTTCTAGGGAATGACAGGCAAATCCAAGTAGCTGTGTAGGGGGCCTGATCTACTTTCATATTTTTTTACAATTGTGTAGGATTAACTGCATGCACAACTGTACGCGAATAGTTACCGGTATGTGACATATACGATACCCGGGGCTATATTTAATTACTGTGTACTTATAAAAGGCACGTGCGCACCGATAGCTGGTATGCATATTATTACATGAAGATGTGGACGTACCAGACTTGCTAATACGAACGTGGACTTGAAAGATGGTGGAAAGACGCAATATGAAACAGCATAGGATAAATCGCTAGTTTTTCCACACACACAAAAAAACAAAACACCCTCCATGACACAGGCACTCTTGATCACAATAAAGTACTCCAAGATAAAGGCCAAGTAGATGAAGACACAATAGACAATAAAGCTTCAGATAGATCTAACATTGGTCTTTGGAAGATAATGCCTCATCAGGAGACGTGCCTGGAAGCAGTGCAGAAACAGCTGGTGCTGAATTTGATGAAGCAGATTTGATTTGTCCATGATTGCCAAATCAGCCAAGAGGATCCCTTTCCTGGTAGGTGTGATGCAAGTATATGCAATAAGTACAGCAGACATCACTGATCTCAAATCCCACCCGATTTGACTACTGTGAATAATGATACAATTATGGTCAGTACCTACTGACATGTATTATAATACGGTAATACATATTAGAGCTATAGTCAGTAACAACTAACACATATCATAATACGGTAATACATATACATATACGGTAGCACAGAACTTAACGGAACTATTTTTCCATGGACAGATGGACCCATGCCAACATTTGTGTCATTCGGTGAGGGTGCACAACACCTATTCACTTCAGCCTCAAAAGAGCCAAAACCTCAGGTGAACCCCAATTAAAAGTACCATCATCCAAAAAAAACATTTGATGATACTTTTCAGAAAATATCACAAAAGTCCTCGATAATTCTTCTTTCTTCTCTGGTACAAAATACCCCGAACTTGAAGGTTTTATCATAGGTTTCAATAGGGCAAATAATTTGTAAATATTTTTATAAAAATATTTTTTTTTTACTATCAGACTATGGGTCCAAAATATCGCAAAATAACTAGTCATATTTTAAATCCATTAGTGTCGTTATAACAACGGACCGTATGCCAGTAACCCAGACAAAACAATGCATGTAAGAGTAGAGATGTTGGCTTGCCAATACCGCAAGTTATTATGGCATCGGGTCTCATATAATTTTTGAAATAAAACAAAATTTTCACTGTGTGTTAATAATATCGACAAATAGCCAGCAACATCTTCAATATATAACATGGGACGATATGCCAGTAATCCAAACCAAGGATGTACGAACATCCTTGTCCAAACAAAGTGATGTAAGAGTATAAATAGTGGTTTACTAGAAATTATTTTGGCGTCGGGTCTCATAACTTTATGAATGAAAAAATGGAAATTTGATTTTATATACTAAATATTTTTTAATAAAAATGAGAGGTACTCCACAATAATAAAAAGAAAAGTCTTTTCTATTATTATTTTTTATCATAATAAATTATGTATTTTTATCATAACAAATTACGTATTGTTATAGATATTGGCCAATATGCCATTTAATCAGACACAATCATAAAACATATAAACAATTGTTAGATACAGTTGTGTCAACACCTTGCTTGCAAATAAAAAGATGTAAAATAGGATCTGATATTTACATGAAAAGGACCAAAATAACACATTCCGGATAGGCGGCATGCATGAAGATTTGTCAGTAAACCGGACAACAGGGCCATACTTGACGGGCGAGTAAGGGCGTGTGCCGGGGGGAGCAATTTCCGCCAAATACTGCAAAATACCATGCCGTACTACTCTTCTAGTCTTCCGAAATGATACAATTCGGAATGATTTTCGTATCATGCATAGTTTATTTACATAATCAATCAGTTTCACAAATAGCCCGCCCACTATTTATTCCATAAACATTTCTCATTATATGCATAATAGGCTTGACAATCTGGACATAAATTTAGATTCACGGAAATTCCCAATCAAAAACTGATCCAGATCTGGTGATCGTAAGGGGACGGGGTGGCGTTTTAATTGATCGGGAAATAGTAATAACGTAACATCTTTTAATTTATCTAGGCCTCGTAACGGTTTTATATTATTACTCATGTTTCTTTTCTACCCATTTATTTATTATTTTTTGGAAGGGGGAAGGGGAGGGGATGATACTTTGTCTTCCAGTTTTCATCAAGAAGATTGTCCCCTGACCGCCCCAGCCTTCCAGGGGCGTAGAAAGGATCACATCTCATGGAAAAAAAAAAAAAAAATTTTTCCGGTGATAGGTGGAAATGTTGCCCTCGTAAATTCAGTTTCCATCAAAAGTTGCTGCTAATCGGAAAATCCTCTTCAATTTGTAGGAGATTTTCGGAAAGTTTCCTTCATTTTAGGAAATTTTCTTCAATTTCGTGAAATTTTTCAATTTTGGGGAAATTTTGACCAGTTTTCGAGAAATTTTGGCCAGTTTTGGGAACATTTTGGCAATTGTACGGGAAATTTTGGCCAGTTTAAGAAAATTGTTGCCAAAATTTAAGATATTTTACCAAAATATCCAAAAAAGTTTACTTTTTCAAATTTATGTTACAAATTTTCTAATTTTACCTCCCAACTGGGCAGAAAGCATGCAATCGGGAAGGTGAAATCCACTGAGGGACAGCTTGCCGCCTTCCCCCCCCCACTTCTTACGCCTTTGTCCCTTTGTGATCTGTGTCTATGGAGCCTACTTTAGGCCGAAACTAATTATCTGCCCCATTAAAACCATGATAAAAGAATAAAGTTCCGAGTCTTTTTGCAGCAGAAAGGAAGTTGACTTTCGAGATATTTTCTGAAAATGTGACCATTTTGATAGCGTTTCACCTGATATTTTGGGTCCTTTTTTAGGCCGAAGTTGAAAGGTGTTGTTTACCATCATCAAATGACTCAAAGTTTAGTATGAGCCCGGGGTATAGTTCCCCATGAAACTTCTTTTTTTCTGGAGAAGATATCGTCAATTTCGGACCGCATAGTCAAGACCTATATCTTCTCTACAATCCCTGAAATGTTCAACTTCTAAGCTTCCTGTCCCATGAAATGGGAGCTTTTCAAAACTTTTCTATGAGCCCATTATCTGGGTTCTCATTCAAGGCTGGCGTAGTGATACCTAATTAGTCATGTACTACCGTATATGTATATGTATTACCGTGTTATAATATGTGTCATTAGTTACTGACCATATGTCAGTAGGTACTGAGCATACAATAGTTACTGATGATGCGATTATCAAATCAGTAGTTAAAATATCCTGTGATGGCCATAATTTGTATCACATTATTCTACTGAAAATGCTGATATCTAGCAAACATGCTCAAACATGGGCTGAAAGACGTATCCTTGACGCTCGTGTCGTGGCTATACCAAAAAGGGTTTGATGTCATCATCCCTACCTTTTTCAGATTGGTTGTAATACTAGCAACGATTCCTGCCCATTCAGTTTCGCAGAAAGATCTTCAGCATTTTGAAGCAACTCAAGATCTACTTGAGGAACACAATGGGACACACAAAAGACTAAAGTCTTTGGTTGTTTATGCTGTTGAACTTGAGAGAGAGACAATAAATCATATAATCGCCAATGATTTGGACGTCATAATTGGCAGATTTGCAGAGCAGTCTTCTAGCATGCCTATTAATGGGAACATAAATATTCCTATTAATGGAAACAATTTGCTACATGGAAGCCGCCATTTTGTGATATTTCCCATGATCTTTTGCTATCCTAACGTTAAAGCATTATGCAATGTTACATTTGTCAAATTTGAAATGTGTCTGGAAAAAATATCTCTGCTGACAGGCTGAGGGAAAATTGAAACTTATAAAAACACCTTCATCACTGTCATGGCTACAACTTTTCCACTCCCATTTGATATGTTCACCACGCCGTTTTCGAAATATCAGATAAAATTGACAATAGAGCTAGGCGTTTAGGCGCAAAACGTCCATTTTGAAAATTCAAATGTTTTTCAGCACAATAATTTTGAATATTTTAAGTACATAGATTAGATAAAATGACATTTTTTTGGAACATCTGAACAATATGGCTGCACGACTTCAATATTCTCGTGTATTATAAATGTCCCTATTAATAGACATGCTTCCGAACTGCACAGGAGGAAGTGGTCGCCAAAAATACTTTATTTAGATCTCAAACCCCATTGCATGAAGGTCATGTTTTAATAACTCACTTTTTTCCAACAATTAGGTCTCCTAGTAGTCGTTGGATCACATTATTACGTGTATCTAAGAAAACCCAATCTTTAAATACTGTTTTTTTTCTTTCTTTGTTTATTTTATAATTGTCTTTGTCAGGGTTGAGCGCATTACTTGTAGTTACTATACCGGCAATGTTAAAACATCATTTTGCTCATTTTGATTAGTATTGGTCCACTAGTAAAATAACTCATATCATCGGGACGTGAAACACTTAATGGGGAAATTTTGAGCAAGTGAAAAAATATCCCATCTGCCATAAATTTTTGAAAAGTCAATGATCTGTTTTTATATTCTTCTTGTTTCTGGTCAAAGAAAGGCCTATACGGTTATCGGCGACCAAACAAAATGCTTATTGCATTTAAAAAAATTGTATTTTAATGGGACAAAGGATTGAGGAGGCAAAATAGCTTACACGTATGAAGAATGTCGTGAAGAACGAATTTCATTTTGTACAACAGGCGACAAGAGAAATGGTCATTGCATTTGTACAGTTTTAAAGGTTTAAAAATATTGGACGAGACAAATGATTGGGGAAAGAACTGCCAAAACCTTTCAAAAGGAGGGGGATAAGTAACACTAATCAAAATTATTGGGGGTAATTCAGCCCCCCGCCCTTCCACCCCTGAAGTCCCGCCACTGGGAACCCATTGCATTAACTATGGCTGCTTAATCTAATGCCCTCAACTGCTCAATGACATGCGCAAAACCCTGTCAGAAATTTCACCTCAGTTCATAACTTAAAATGCATTACATCCTTTCCATTTCTTCATACATGTTGTGTATTTTCAGTCATATAAAAGTCAGACAATCCTCGACAAAAATATTTGACACCTTTTCTTCACCCCTTCTACCCCACATCAATGTTGGAAGTGAATGTTAAAGGTTGCAGGTCCAAGTCATGTCCCAATGAGATAGAAGGGGGAAAAGGGTAAAGAGCTTTGTCCAGGATTACAGCTTACGTCTTTACATCGCCATAGTGATAATGCGCAGGGCTCTTGATATTAACATTTGGTTTGGGACCGTAAGTTAACCATCCTTTACATTAAATTGTTGCGCCACTCTTTGGAATTTTATATAATACAACCTTATGCCAATATCCATATGGTTCCATTTCCCAGTGATTCAATCCATTGGCTGATTCAATATCAACATTCATTTGAATATCATATGAGATCTTCGAATCACAATAAAACTTCCTCAATGCACTGGCTTTTATTTTTACCTATATGATATTTATCGCTGACTGACCCTGGTGTCCAATTCTTATTGTTGTAAAATTGTTCCCATATCACTATTAACAAGTTACCACGAGAGATACGAGGTAAATAAATCTCGTGTTTCTATTTACAATTCACTTCAGAATACATTTTTTTGTGCAATATTAGAAAGGGAGAGATAACAATCAGCGATTGGTTTCATGAGAAGAAAAAAAATGTTGAGGACTCGCGGGTAAAACTTATGAATGAGGCTGGTGGTGCGGGACGAATGCATAGAGGTGCATCCCCCACACCTGCCCGCTCCTCCCACCCCTCCCTATTATTAGCTGTGATGCCATTTTATAAATTCAAATCCGTATATCGGCCCTTATCATTGGAATTGCGTAATTTAAGATTGCTAAAATATTAACTTAACAAATAATCACTTGAAGTGGTCTGGTAACAGTTACGATCTGCTGGCAACAATATAGATTAAATTGTATGCATGCATTCATGATACATTACAACCTGTGTAGTTAGGTTATACAAAGGTACAAAACAAGTTGAGACAAGTCGCACGCACAGGAACGTGGGCGTGGACAGAAACCAACAATATCCATAGCCAAAGTACTGGGGTTAAGAAAATGGGGAAGAATCATGTATTTACCATGCAAGAGTCTATAAATTACCCAATAAGAGAAAGGTACAATGCAGTGGCGTAATAAGATGGTTTGGACTGTGGGCAAACAATATTCTCACCAAAACATGTTTAACTATTTTAATATAGACTGTATACCCAGGCAGTCTTCCAGGCATGCATGTTTTCACATCTTTTTCTCCTAACAACCACTTTTGTTACTATAATTTTCTCAATGCAAAAACTTCTTACTTATTCTATAACCTTAACATTGTCACCATTACAGTAAGCATGCATGCGTCCAAGTGTGACCTTCTTCATTAAGCAAAACCCCTAACTTAGTTCATTTAGAATGAATTTTCAGTCTAATTCAATTAACTATAGAATATTTCTTTATATGTTTCGGTAAGATGTTTTTCATTATATTTTTTATGTACAAATGTAGTTTTTTGTGCTTTTCTTTTGTTTCTCTGTGTTTACATGTTTGCGTGATTTTGAAGGTTAAGCACGTTAAAACAATACTAGACAGCTAGAGCCACGAAGACTCATGAGACCGGTGCTTTTCTTGTCTTCAACGGATGAGAAACGCACAACTCTCCCCCTGTACGAGACCCCAGGCCATTACAGGTCAACTCCTCAGCAGTGCTGGTACTCATTTACAGCTGAGTGTACTCGAGCAACTAGACTGGTAGACTAAAATATTCTCTTCATTCAGATAGAAATAATAATTATAAGTCATCTGAAGAAGTTTCACGTAGCACGACCCAATCTAGCATATATTTTCCAATTTATCAAAACATTAATATTGTCAATATAAACTTACATTGTAGCGTCCATTGTGTTCATACGCCATCTAAAAATGATATCATACACCCAGTACAGTTTAGAATATTATTATATTTCCTTATAATCTATTTTCTAAGAAATATTTTTTCTTTGCATCGGTCTATAGTAAAGTTTTATTTGTGAATTCTTAGAAATACATTATGTGTGCTTGCACATAGGGCAAATTTTGTCATCATTGGCACGATTTCAACACAAAATTCGACAAAATGACAGCGTCCATGTTACAACTTTAAAGATGGATAACTTAAAAATGGAATAAGATTTTAGTACTGAGATTTTGGCAGTTTGATTTTTAATTTTCTATCATATATGAAGCATATAGAATATTTGACTTTGTCTCCTGTTCTTAGGGCCTATTGAGTGCACTGAGCAACACAACACATCTATCATATTCTGACCACCGGGTGTGGGTTTTAACTGGGTCAAATCCAAGATGGTCGCCGATCCTGAACCGATTCTGGAAGTGGAATAAAACTAAGTCACAACCAAGCTGGCTACCGCCGATCCTGAAAAAGGTTAAATAAACCTCTTTAATATTTAGGTTGTTCTACTCCATAATTTTAAGGATCACGCAACTTATTGCTTTCGATAAAATCCTGACATGACCTTCTGAAATGGAATAAATCTATAACGCTCACATCAAAGATGGCCACAAGCAATAATATGTGAACGCCTGCTGTCATCTGATTTGTGGAATAATTGTGGAATACTTTACTTTAAAAGTTTAAGTTTAATTTCTTATTTTTTATACCACTCAGTATCAATTTGCTTCTAATGAAATAAACGTGTATAGGCAGGTTAATAAAGGTTTTAATAAACATTGGTCACGGCATGGATTTTGGGACCATTATATGCAAATTATTCCATACGTAAAATAATTTAGTCCATTTAACAACCTGCCACGATATATTGATAATAAGCACAAAACGACGTGAAAGATTATTGAATCATGCTGGCAAAAATATCAATGACATTTCTAACATAATTGAAATAAGGAACTTGATAGTTTATTTCATTTTCCTTCATGTTTATGTTTATTCATAATGATAATATTATAACATAACAATCATAAACCAATGTAAAACATACATGTTGCAAAAGCGACTTAAAAAGCAGACGATGTCGTACTTTCTGCTTATGCCGAAGGGTTTATAAAAGTAACTTAAAAGAAACCATAATGATCTACGGTTTACGCTCCCGTCCTATACCTTATCCTTGCACACCTTTTCCCCACCCGGTCAAAAAATTTTCTCATCCTAACCCACCACAAAAAACAAACAGTAAGCAAATGAATGTGACTGACTTAGTTTTTTCTCACTGAGGAAAAGATTTTAATGACTTTAGTTCATTGGAAAGGAAGTTCCCAATACTTATTGATAACGCTCGTTAGATGGGGCAAAGGTAAAGTGCAAATGTGACCTTAATGCATTCTTAGCATTTCGGATTGCCCGTGTTTGTAAGACCGTCAGTTTATTAAAATCACAAGCAAAAGCTCCAGACCAAAACCCAAAACGCAGAATAAGAACACCAACATGAACTGACCACGTGAGTAAACAACACTAAAAAAAGAAAAAACCTAGGGAAGAAAGTTTTTTTTTTTATGAATAATAATGAATCCAGTTAAGCTGTAATAATTTAATGATAAACACAAGACCACGAAAAAACTCACCGCATATCACCTGTCAGGCGTTCACTCTATACGGTCAAAAATATCACCAGTGATTAACCCACGCACTAGGTACACCATCATTTTCACATCAAAGATACTTGCATTTAAGAAATGAGATTACCCCGCTCCTGACATATACAATAAATATATCATATTACCGGAAAAATACCATCTCAAGATATGTATGCTAATTAATTCTAACATTTAGGTATTTCTCAGGAAATGTAAAGTTCGTCAGGTTTTATCATTTTGAAAGAATTAAAAAGGTTATATTCAGGACATTTTACCAGAGGACAATTTCTGATAGAACTGACTAATTGTGGAGCTCCAAAGATTTTTAAAATCAGTGAACAATGGTTTTTGTTCCTAGATTTGGTTCTGGTTAAACATTATAAATTCTTTGAAAAAGCCACACCTTTTTTATACAAGGTTTATGTACTTCACGTGTCATTAGTAATTATATAAGTTCCAGCCACTGCTGCAGATGCTTTAAAGTGACACCTCACTTAAATGATAGGTTTGCTAAATCAAAACACCACCAGGTCTATCTAAATCGCACTGGCATTAGAGGCGTGGGAGATGTTTTACAGTTCTCTCGGTTTATGAAGTACAGATTTCCCTTCCTCACAGTTTTACAACAACAATATTTGTACTGTACTCAGTACAATTATTTAGCTAACTGTAGGCAGTAACCGTTATTGTTGTTCATGTGGTAACAACCTACTTGTCCAATTCGATCCCATTTTACAATAACACCGTCTTGAAGCGCTGTAGTCACCGTACCGACTGCTCCGATTCCTCCTTCCTGTGTGTTAATAACAATTTATAACGAAATCTTATCCCAGAAAAAACCACACACATCTGTTTGTCATATGAATACAAATAACGTTAATCCTTCTAAAAACTGTAACAGATATCTAATAAGAGAATTTGCACGAAAATGTAATGAACGTTATTGGATGCCTAATACAAAATCGTGAAAATTGCAAATAATTCCTTTATTTTAATTTTAGGGGTGATGCAGATTTGCTCGGTTGCAATGTCCGCAACAGCTGGAATCTCCATATTATTGTATTCTGTTTGCACTCTGATATATTGTCTAACGTGAAAACACACATTGTTTTTAATTACAAGTTAACTTGCACTTTGCTCAATACAAATGTCAATTAGAAATAAAAACATTTATGATTTTAATTTTTCTTAAGAATTAAACAAAACAAGATTATTGGTTTGGTATAACTATTAATCTGATCGGGATGTTTTAGTTTAAAAAATTAAATCTGCTTGTGATTAGGTTGAATTGCTGCAATAGCCTACCCCAGAGCTAAAAGAAGGAGGAAACATTTGACAACAGTAAAATTCAAGTCAAAGCACTGTTAAAACTTCATATTTTTATGTATATGGCATATGCTATACTCATGATGTGTAAGATTAAGGGTTAAAATGATACACTGCAGGAACCAAACTTTCATCAAACTGTTTGCTTTTTTATCTGTTAAACGATTATGCAATTATAAGCTGATCATTTTTTAGCAAGTCTAGATACGAGGGCGTAGGGAAACTAGTCTGTCGGTAATGCACAACTGTCGGCAAATCAAGATTGGTTAAGTTTCGATAGGCCAAAAAATATTATTACATCAAAATTTAATCACATCGGTAAATGTCGACAGAAAGATTTGAAATCCTACAAATTCTGAGACGACATTGTTTGCTTACGGAAGTCTTTCTACAACGGTGTTCTAATGTTCTATACGCACTTGTGATAACTTGTGATTTACTATTTGCTTGAACGGGGCAAAATAATAAAATAGTTTCTTCACATCTCTTTATACTGTTCCACACAACATGAACATGTGACCCGCTAAGTCGTTCATTAAGCTTTAATGACCCAAAACGCCGTCAAATCAAAAAATAATTTTAAAAGCGGATTTAAACGTACCTTCTGCCTACAACAACCACCCGACGACCATTCTGGTTCTTTTCGTACCACTTTCTCTCCAACTAGCAGCTTGACATCATCTGCAAAATCAGTTAAAATCATTCCATTATGAGTGTGCTTAAAGCTCCGTCAGAAGCAACAAAATTGCACTGAAAATATGTCAGAATAGCAAAGGAGCATATGTCAAAAAACAGCTATAAAATCAGTAATGTCTGCTGACCAACACAATGGAAACGAACATACCCACTGAATGTAATCCTCAACAAATGGCTTAATCTGCAATTTGAAAGAAAGAGTGTAAACCACGGGATACGAAAACGGGGTAATAATTATTCATTTTTAAACCCATTTACTTTGTATTTAGTTTTTAATAACCCTGTCCATTTCAATCCCAAAATATGCTGTCAACGTATGAATATATTCAACAGCGTACCTGTATATAAAAGAAATAAGCAAATCTGTTCAGCCCTTCACACTATTCTTAAAGACCAGTTGACGTGAAAGGGTTGAATTAACTCAATTTCCTTGAAACGAGATGAATCTCATTTCAAGTGGTGTAAATGACAATTGCAACCATTGCGTTATCATCTCAATACAATAAAGAGAATAAAGCCATGCCCTTTGAACACTTCTTAGTTCTTCTGTTCTTAACATTCTTAAATACTTTTTGTCTGGTAAGCTACATATGATTCCTCATCCGAAAGTGTTTGGTCGTACAGTCTGTTCTTGTTATTTTTATCATTTTGAAAATCGCTGGTCAAAAGGTTACCTATGTTTGGAAAGATTACAACATGACGAATTGCTAAGACAGACTCAATCAAAAGTAACATGGTACTTTATTTTCGTAACTAATGTTTTAGCTTTGGGGTGTACGGTGTGCAATATTCAGCAGTCTGGGTCTTAGAACTTTGTAAAGCGAAATTCAACAAAATCCAGTCATGCAAAAATTGTTTATCAATTTGGAAAGAAGAAATTCTTGAAGGTTTGCACTCAAATCTTAGAAACTTACTGCATGGGTGGTTAATCATATCCGTTGGGTCACTTGGAGGTCCTACAACATCTTCCATTTCTGCGCATACTCGGAATTGATAGGTCTTACCATGTGTGAGACCCTTAACCGCATACAGTGTTCCCGTAACTCCTGGAGCAATGAGTTCCCAGTTTGCACTGGTACTCAACTTTCTTTCGATGCGATACCTTGTAACTGCATGACCATTTGTCTCCGGTTGGATCCATCGGATAGTTATTTCTTCCATATTGAACATAACTACTTTTGGTTTTCCAGATTTTTCCAGTACGACTAGAAAGGAAATTAAACTCACTTTGCACTTATGATGTGAAATACCATTCAAAATTTATAACACGCATGTAATAACATCAATGTAAAATGTCATCAAGCTTCTAATCATTAAACGTGTAAATATATTTTATGAAACTAGTCTAATAAAGTTTAGAATAACACCAAATCTGTTTTGTTGCTTTTACCTATTCACAAGAGAAAACGTTTCTTCCAAACAAAAACATTTTTTTTTTAAATTATTTGGATAGTAGGGATATATGATAAAAGATTATTCAAGCAGAATAATCTTCAAACTTAGTATACAGGTTATGACTAACAACATTTTAAAAGCTTTTAATTGAATTATATAAAACGTTTGATAATATTACGGTATAGTAGGGTTAAAATACTAAGATAATTGAGATTTAAAGCTGATGGTTGACGGAGGGCATAGTAATTTAAAAAGAATCAGCGCAAATTATAAACTATTTTACCATGAGTTCAAATATTACTGATGAGATCAAAAATGCTGTGAAAATGTTGACCCATCAATATTGTAAATGTATCAGAATTGCATCTTTCAGCAAACCTTATTAGCACAATTGGTATAGAGCATCTACTTTCCAGCCGGAAGATTATGAGCTCAATAATTGGTTCATTCATTCCAAAGGCTTCAAAAACAAAGTCTTCGGCATTATTTTCCTATTGGATAGTTGATGATATTTTGGACATTAATTATCAGACTAGACTACAAATGACATAACATCATTTACAGAAGTCTTATTTCACTAATATGCGGCATATTTCATTCAATAGTTATTTCTAAACAACTGTTGTGACATCTTTGAACTCAATACTGAGATCAGGCATGGGCAAAGATACCGAAATAGTTTGTTCATAGTAGCAATGGTTAAATTGTTCTTTATCACACACGGTGGAAATGTCCGAATATCGAGGTATTGTTAAAGCATTCAACAATAATAAATCCTTCTCTTCAAGTTTAGTGGCAAGTTTAAACTGCACACTAAACCCGCAATGTAACGTGTGGAACAATATTGAGTATTTTCCACAGACCTAAGAAGTAAACAAATAGTAGATAGATGTTGCTAAAGATTTAAATGCTTCAACATTGATAATAAGACGTTTTTGTAGAATCGCTTGGAATCATAATAATGGAATTCTAACATTACGATTGTATTTCCACAGATAAGGTTTATTAGCTAATTTTCTTGGTTGAAATTACATTACACATTTGATTCTGGTAATCATTACTTAAATTAAATCCTTCGCGAGGTTTTGTTTGATTTTTTAAAAGAAACTAATTTAGATATCATTGATTTGTATCTTCTGACATTTCATACAGTAAGTCAATACCTGCCGTCCCTTGCAATGGTGTTGGTGTGCTCATCGGTCCCTGTCGTTCTTTGTTTACTGCACAAACTCGGAACTGGTATTCTTTATCTAGGATTAAACCCGCAATGGTGTGGGTTGTATCTTTTACCTCGTTTTCTGTGGCACGTATCCATTGGGGGTCTGTTTTCTCTTTGCGATCAATCAAATAACCAATAATGGGACTACCGCCATCATGCGTAGGGGCTGTCCACTTAATAGTTATGTAATCTGGTCCAAATTTCACCATGTGAGGCTGTTTCACCTGACCTGGTTGGTCTATTGGAAAACAATTCAGAAAAATTAAAACAAGAAGTTTTCAATAAATTTAAAAATCTGAAAATTCATTATGGATTTAACAATCTTTGTATATCAAAGAATAAATTTCCCTGCAATTTTCTTTCATGTTTTCAAGTTAGATATTCTTCTTTCATTTCACATGGAACTTTATATTTAGAAATAATTATTGTAGGTAATAGGTAATTAAATGTAACGAAACCATTTGGAAGGTTTTCATTATTTGTTATTTAAGGCCGACTTGCAATTTGAATGTTACGCTATACTAAGAATAATAATAATGATAATAATGTTTGCAATATCCAAAACAAAAAAACAACCACAAAGGCCTATGTCATTCTTTGTTCCTTTTGGTAACGCCGAGAGGGGAGAAGGGAATACTTTTCTAATAATTAACTCCTGTGGCTTGTTATCACGAACACATTAAATAGATTAAACTTAAGTTACAAAAATGTAACTTTCATATTGAGTACACTTACTTGGTAAACATCCGATCTCCGCTTCGTATGGAGATACTGTAAGCTCGATTCTTCGCTTTCGTATCTCGGTAATTTCTTGCAAATCTTCACGTAGAATTTTACTCAATTCAGAGAGAGATTTTCTTGTCTTACCTGCATATTTCAGTAAAACCTTCTCGTTCGCTACACAGCTGGCAGTTGTCTGACTATTTTCGCATCGTTCTAAGCGGTATCGTACCTGCTCCTTCAGCTCAGAATACTTGCAGCTGAGCTCATTCTTCAAATCCTGGAGGCTTTTGACGAACATTTTTCTCAGATCTTTCAATATCTTCCTTTTTCTTCTGAGCAACATCTCTGACCTTTGCAATCTCATCTCCTTTAAGTGCATTTTCTTCTTCAATTTGTTGCTTAAGCTTTTGAATATGTAAATCCCTTTCTAGAATTACATTTTTAATTTGTTCGTTACATTCCTGCTCAATTTTTCCAAATATCTCTTTTGCTTTAGCTTTAATCAAATCTTCAACGTCCCTGCTCTCGTTTACAGTGTTCTGCTGACCTTCGTCTATCTGCAGGTCATACGTCAGCCATTTTTTCTTTAGACCGGTGATATTATCGTTGTCGTTGACCAATTCTTCTTTTCTTTTAATTTCTGTCTCTTCAGCAGATTGTAAATCATGGTATAAATGGTTTGTCAAACACTTCAAGCACAGGATGTCGTCACAGGTAACACAAATGATATTAAGAAACTCCTTTGGATGCTTGTCACAATGGTCTGCTTGCAGTTTAGGTATGTTTGCGAAAGAAGTGAAAGAGAATTAGAGGACGTACGGTTCTCTGTATCGAGAGACATGACTTGTTCATGACTTTGAAGCATTGGAATTGGTTTTAAGTGATACGTCTGGCAAATTTTACATATCACAGACTCACAAGTTTTACAGTAAGCGACAGGTGTTTCCTCTTCCAAACAGCAACCACATTTTTGTTGGTCTATAAGGTTCCGATTCTCACCAGAATGCTTCTTCTTCAATAACCATTCAGCCACTAAATCTTTAGTGAATGCTTCGATTCCTTCAACGGGCACATCAGCTGAACACTTACATAACGGGCAGTATATTTTATCCTCAGTATCGACATCTAACTGTGCGATGCAACCCATGCAGAATCGGTGAAGACACGTAAACTTTCGAGGATCTTGGACTTCATTCAAACAAATCTTACATAACAAAAGTTGGTCTTCTGACTGACTTCCTTCTACGGCCATTTTCTAGTACAAAAAAAAATGTGACTGTTGCGTTTATTCGCTTTTCTGGAATGCACCGTGTGTTAATAACAATCCTAATAATTATACAGATTTGTAATGCGCACATATCCACTCGGCAGAGCGCTCAAGGCGCAGTAGGAAAAACAAATATGATATAACAAGTATAGTAGGTAAAAAGAGAATATAAAATAGCAAAATATTGCTATATATTTTGATTGTACATTTGTTTAATTGCGTCATTGATGAGACTACATGTGTGATTCACGATGGAGCAGCATTTTGGTAAAAGTACCCTATAGATATAGCAAACTTGCTCATTTTCACGCACCCCAGTGCAGGTCCGCTAGAAATTTTCACAACCTGTTCTAGTAATATTACGCACAGAAATCCCGCTACAACAAGCAACACTTTTATATGAATTATGTATTGATCAAAGCTTCATTTTGTCGCCAAAGGTTGTCTCTTTAACATTTAGTTTACTCTCTGAGTGCAAGAAGTAATATAGGATAATGGTTTGTCTATAAATGACCCAAGTACCAGTCAACTTAATAAGAGCATGAATTTAAAATGCCTTCTTTTTAATAAATCACAACATTTTAGTACATAACATATTTTGTCGGTCTAAGATACGTTTTCCGAAGCTTGCCTATACACTTAAATCTATTTTTCAAATTATGATCTTAGATTTCGGGTCTTCAAGTTAACAAATTTTCGATCACCAGCAATTCTGTCTTTAAATTAAAGGCAAAATGGCCATCAAATATCCGCCAGCCCCATATTGCTACGTTAGCGCCAAACCTGCTTTCAAAATAAGTCGAGTACCCCTCAATTTCTGTGTCTCCCAGATTCATACATCTCCTGCTACCACTGCTCTTTAACTTTATTAATGATCACGTCTTCCCCATAACTCCATAGATATGTGTCTCACGTCTTCACAAAGCCATGCCTCTTTAACTCGTGAACGATTTTTAAAAGTTTCCTTTTACAGGTTTGTCAGTTTATCGTTGTTTAGAATAATATGCTTTACCACGAAAACTGTCCTTTAAGGCTGTACATTGAATTGTTAAGACAGGTAACGTGTATGTACTTATTTGTAATACATATACTATTTAAAAGTTTAATATAATTGTTGAAAGGACAAACAAAAATCTCGTGCGAAATCACTTTCCAGTTCTTTTTGCGTAATATATAATAGCAGAGTAGTACATCCTAACAGAAGTTTATATCTCTAAAATTGAAACAAACTGTACTAACTTACCAATCATGCAACTATCACTTTCAGATTATGTTCTAATTTAGCAGAGCTTGCTGAATAGAATGCAGTCTATGTATGCTACCATTAATAGCCGATTGAATCGAATATGGTAAGAAGCTTCCACCCGAATACAAAGGTCGCATACTAGAGATTACAAAAACCTACAACTGATATTCGAATCATATGTTCATAGAATTTGCACGTTGTATAACGCGTATTTTTGCTCAAAGCATCATACAAGCTGGGTTTTTTGACAAATATGAAGGGGATTCCCAATGTGAAGAGACCTCTGTGTAAACCGACGATATGACGTACTGTATTTATTCGCTCGTACACGTTAGCAGATCATAATCAATGTGAAAATCGAATGATATCAACAAGCGTTGATAACGACACTTCTGTCATTATCTGTGAAAAAGAATAATGATAAATATATCAGAAATTTTCAATAGAGTTTACTTTGTATTCGTATTCGTTATATGATTCAAAAATTATATGGCAAATACCAGCAGCATAGTGGCCCCAAAATACTGCGCAATATGTAAAGAAAAGCATACAATGCATTCTGTTAAATCCATAGGCGTAGGAGGCGGAAGGAAGAAAGGAGGGGGCTGAAATATAAAAATACAAAATATTTCTCTGAAAATTCGGGCAATATTCTGAGAATTTTTCGGGCACCTACCCTGGCGGTGGCACTTAAGATAAACTGTTGGTACGTATATGAAAATTGCGGGAAGGGGGAAAATTTTCACAACAAATGCTGACCGCGAATTAGCAAAAAAGGGTACTTGAAAAAAGTGGTCCGCGATTTCAAAATAAAGGGGGGTGTTGAACCAATGGGTTGAATTCTTCATCCCACTAATTTCCACAAGGTAATTTTATCGGCCGGCGGTCACTTAAGGCCTAAAATCACTGCCTAATTTCATGCCCTTGTTGGAAAGCTCATAGTCATATCAGTTAGTTTGCTACTTCAACATCAAACGCAGAGAGGTCGAACTTAAATTGCACCCGATCTAAGGAAGGTTTTTATGATCAATTTAGTGAAAATAAAGTTTAAAAATTAGAACTTTTTAAGACAACGGAGATCACGCTGAAGTTATCAAAAGGTGAGAAAGTCTTAATAAGGGGACGGGGTGATTCTGGAGGGAATTATTTCAGGGATAGGGCTGTATTTTCATTTAGTGATAGCAAGCATGGGTATAACTTTACGGGAGAGTGCCACCGCCGGGACACCTTTGAAAGAAAAATAAATTGCAATGATGTAGCTAAAGGAAATCAATAGTTTAAAAAGACTTTTTGGTGATTTAAATAAAGTTCTAAGCCTGCCCGACTAATTCGCCCGACTAAATGTACAAGAAAGTTTTGACATACTTGGCCTTCCGGGCCTACATAAGACATTTTGTTGTTTTTTACAGCTAAATGATTCAACCAGTCATGCATAATATGCACAACTGTTTAAGGGGATTTTTCGTGAATGAAATGCCTGGTGATTTGAATTGCACCAGCACCTTTTTCGTGGATGAAATGCCTGGTGATTTGAATTGCACCAGCACCTATATATTTGGTAATTCACCAGTGTGTTTTTCAATGGTTAAATTTATATAATTATTATCATCATTATTATTGTAACGACTTCCACAAAAATTATAACCAATATGGAAGGGTAACACGGCAAATGATTGTATGTAATTAGCATGCGATGTAGTAACCGATGCATGCCTATATGACAGTAGCATAATTACGGGGGTGGAGGGGGCGTGTGGCAGGGGAAACCACCCAGGCCGGACCCAAGGGAACCCGCAGGCAGCAGGCCCCGAAAAATATGTAGAGTCCGACTCCTGCACCTTTGGTTCCCATGAGTTAAAAAATTATTGTCTGGGCCAAAATCAGCTTGTAAAAACATTTGTATTCCATTTTTGTAAATTAATAACAATTTGAGCAACACCTATAAAACCAACTTTTGTTTCGATTTTTAAAGCCATTTCCTGCAGTCTAGGAGGAATTTTTCCAAAATGTTCTTCCAAGGTGGCGCGTAGCGTACTTGTTGTTTTTATAATAATTTCATCCACTTGATACCAAGGGGCCCGCAGTATCCCTCTCGCCCCCGGTCCGCAGGGCCCTAGTTACGCCACTGCTATTATGATATGTACATTAACATGTTGAAAATTGGGGAGCTATATTTTTCGGGCAAGTCGTTACAGCCCCCTTCTAAATCAAATTGGGCTCCTACGCCCATGCTTAAATCATATAATTCTTATTCATTATAATCCTCCCCCTCCAGTTAATTTAAGAACAATTTTCGCCCAGTAAATCTATGAATCTTCTATGCGGAATTTGGCTCTTTTTGGATAAAATATTATGGACAGTATACCCTGTATAATTTTCAAATTATAAAATTGATTCAAAATTGGTGAACGTATGATCATTTTATAGCATTTGGCAATTCTGCAAATCTATTTTTGAATTGTGACAGCACAAGCAGAAAACATGAATTTCCAACTTTTTTAAACCTACACCAATATCTTTTTTAATGGAAGCTGGCAGTTTGATGAATATTAGCAAGACGTATGAATCTACTAAACACCATCATGCAATCACTGAAATGTTGAAGTAGAAAACCTACGCACTGAAGACTTTCAGTGATTGAAAATAAGGACAAAAATTAAAAGAATGATACTAAACATTTTGAGGTATCTTCTTTCTCAGGCCCGTAGGGAAAATAATCAGTATGATACTGTAGCTACAGAGCTACAAGGAATTATAAGTCTTTGCAACAAATATAAGGTAATTGGTAAAGTCTTTAAAATGGCCACTAAAATTGCTAGCACGTCTAATTTTAACTGTACTTTACTCAAGATTTGAAGTTAAAGGTTCCTTCGTATACGACCTATCCCAGAAAATCCTAGCGTTATGCAAATTAGGTCATTGCTCAGTTATAATAATAAGTTTGTGACAGTGGCGTAACTTGGTTGCAAAATTTGGGTAGGCCAGCTGAAAATTTGGGGGTCAATGTTTTATTCTAACGCCAACTTAGTTTCACAGTTTCACTTTTTTATACATTTCCTTTATGACTAATTAATAAATTCAAGTTATGGTGGGCTTCTTGTAAAAGCTCCGACTTCTAGGCCCTTCCACCATTTTCTCATAAATTGTTATGTGTTTTTATTATAAATATTGTAATATATGCATGAAAATGGAAAATCAATCAATCAATCAATTAATCAATCAATCAACCAATCAATCAATCCCAAGCTATCAATCCCAAGCTATTAATGCAGTTTGTACGTGGTTCTTATCATTAGCCTTTTATCTAATCCTCTTGTGACTTTTGGGGGCCAGAATTCAATATGGGTGAGCCAGGCCCCCTGAGTCACCATTGCTACGTCACTGCTTTGTGATAGTGTATGTATTTACGTTAACAAAAATTGCCGCCCATCGGTGTCTTCAGCACTTAGAATAGAAGGCGAAGCTTCTTATGCAGTACTTTTCATAAAACTCATCCATGGTCAGATGGTTAATGGTTTGGGGTGCGGGGTAACAACTTCACGACAGCGGTTCCCAACACGTGTCAGGAAAGGATAAATTAGAGTAGCTAATGAGAACGGATTAGTGAGATGGATAGGGTCGTACAAGGGCATGCGGGAGTCAGGCGTAGTTGTAGTAATTAATATGATGCAGAAAGGAAATCATTTTCTGCGGTGGACTTTTTTCAGAAGAGCTTGGTAATGGAACAGAATGGGTCGAGAGAGATCATGTAAAGGTGGCAGAGATGACACTGTTTGCGGCAATTATCGCATATTGTAGGGGGAGTCATTAAGAAAGTGCAACAAGAGAAAGGTGTACCCATTCTAAAGCAGGTGATGCTGATTTCGTCTTATGCAGGACGTTGTAGGTTGTATGGTTTCTAGGTATGGTGGGTTGATGGCGTTGAGTTTTTCACCAATGTGTGTGTCCCAGCCGATTTGCCAGTAGAGGTGGATGAGAGAGTGAGTATATGAGTGATTTGAGTTTGATTTGGCGAAGGAGGTAGAGGTAATCGGGAAATCGATAGGTCTACATGCGTAATCATGGTGGTTTTGATAACCCTTTGTTTAGAGCACAGTGAAATAATTTCATTTTTCAATTTGTAACATGAAACATGTGTTGTGGCTAAAGATCTGTGGACGGGTAAAGGTAGCATCAGCTACATATTTTTCAAATACAAATGCCATAACATTACGAATGTTTCAAATTAAATTAACTTAGAATTAAGCGGGCTTTCCTGTTTTTCTTTTTATGAAAATTCTTTGCTTCTGCATCAACAGAAAGCAGCTGGTTGAATAATAAATCCATTTCACGCTGCAACCAACATTTCCGTATAGAGAATCTTTCCGTCATTTACAGAGACTCATTAGGGAAAAGATGAAAATAATGGTTGACTCCGTGGTGTAGTAGTTAGTGCTTTGTCATCTTTGCTTCTGTAACAACAGAAAGCAGCTGGTTGAATAATCAATCCATTTCACGCTGCAACCAACATTTCCGTATAGAGAATCTTTCCGTCATTTTCAGAGACTCATTAGGGAAAAGATGAAAATAATGGTGACCTCCGTGGTGTAGTAGTTAGTGCTTTGTCATCTCATCCGCACGTCCCGGGTGTGTATCTCGGTGGGTCTGCAACCAGTGAGTTCACAACAGGTTATCAAAGGCCGTGGCCGTCTTGATATAATGTCTAGCACTAGACGCTTTTGGGACGTTAAACCTTGCTATGCTATGATATGTTATTCTTTGCTATGCTATGCTATGCTATGCTATACTAACTAATTAGAAAGTTTCCCTACTGAGCAAGCACAACAAAATTCGTATGTATGAGTAAAAAATATGTTGATTTCAAAATCCAAAGTTTTCCATTTATCTTTAAACGTATCTAAATATATATGATTCTGATATCAATTAATACAAAATTTGAAATTGCACTCCTGATATAAATTTTCGCAAATAATCTCCTCATTGAGGGTTGAAAATGTTTTCATGATTGAAAGTGCTACGTAATAAGCAATAAGAAGCATTTTAGCTATAGACAATATATAATATGTTCGTATTTAGGTTCAAGATTGTTCCAATGAGCCTCTACATTTAACAAAAACTGTGTTTGTGGTGATGGGGAGGGGGAGAAGGAGTTGCGCACTTTTGAACGCCTGGGTACGCCCGATTTGTAAATTATCTCTAAAACTGAAAGTTGAATTTTCAGTTTTGATATCACTCAGTATCAATTTGCTTCTCAACTATGTGTGAGATCACGGAGTCATTTGGCTGACTAGCTTTACAATGTATTACAAAACTTTCAATTTGTGGACCCGTGAATTTTATACGGGATTTAATTCCGTTGCTTTTTCAAAATTTTGCCACTAGGAGTGTTGGAAGGAACCCGGGGCAAGGGGGCAGAGAATCACGTGAGGGCACTTTTTGACAGTAATTAAGGGCACTTTTCATTTTCAAAAAGGAACACTTTTGTCAGTTTTCGAAAAAGTGGGGGTTAGCTCCCCTGGCGCCCGGCTCCTACAAATATGGTTTAAGTAGAGGTGGGGGTGGGGAGCAAGGAGGAACTTACCCAACCCAATTGTTTCCAAATGTATATTTTTGTATGATAATGTTTTGTTTCCCCACACTCTTGATTTTATTTTTCCCACTTTCGGTAGGTAAATCCCGCCTATGAGTTTGATATTGGGGAGCCAAGACCAATGTTGGCAATTGCCCATCAGTCTAATAGGTAAAAGGGCTCCTTTTGAAAATCACACTTTACAAAATAATTGGGGGCCATGCCCACTTCCACCTCTTCTGTGTCGGGCCTCTGGTAAATGACATTATTTAATTGTGTCACATAAATACGAAATGTATGTCACAACTTCTATGTACTATTTGGGAGTGAGTGAATTTCTTTTTCAAGTTGCAATTGTTTCAAGAAAGCTTCAAGAATGACCTGCAATAATTTCATATAACTTTCAATTCAAAAGGGCACATCCTGCCGTCCGCCCTTAAGTTTCGAAAGGTCACCTCCTGCCACGTCCGCCACAACTTTCAAAGGGAACCTCCCTCCACCCCCCCCCCCCCTCCCACGGCCCCTTACTCTAATGCAAGGGGAAAGTTTTTTCCCTTATCCCGTGGCTCCGTCATCGCTGCCTTTTAAAGTTAGGAAGCAAACGCAAATTTTCGAATTCTAGCCATTACTCATGGTGGAAGAAAATGCCGTTATTTTTCTGTATTTGCTAATAATAGCAATATAACAGTGTCATAAGACAATGTAAAAACATTTGTTGCAAAAACTTGTTATCAATACTTATACATTGAGATGATTATACAATTTTTAAGATGCTTATCTTATAAAAATACTACAGTGTACTTCCTAACCCATCCCATCTCATCACCATGACAAAGAAAAATAAGTAAATAAATGTAACCAGACTCTCTTGAAATGAGGAAATAGGTCTTCATTACTTTAATTTATTTGAAAAGGAATTCCATAATTCAATTTTTCATGACAATTTGAATGTAGAAGAACATCCATTGCACGATGAAAAGGCAGCTACAATTGTGGCCAAAAGTAGTGGGAACAAATCCCCACTCCCCTCGATCAATGTTGAAAGTCGTATTTTACCATGATTTTTGCAAAGCGCACAACGCTAAAAGGAGAAGGTGGGACAGAGAGGGGGAGGGGTGGGTCAGGGGGATGCCGTTTAAAAAATTTGAGCGATTTTGTCCCAACAATTTTGGCCACGATTGTCTAAACGCGTGTACGTTGGATGTTGTATACTTTGTACAGGTGCTCAAACAGTCTAAGCGCCTGTACAGAATATATCAGAGTAATAAGAATAACATTGGAATTAAGGAAAATAATAGTTACAAGATTAAAAGTCGATAGGAAACATGTAGTATGTTGTGGGTTGTGTAAAATTAAGCTGGGGCAGCTATGGGACTGCAGAACATGATTAATGGAGAATATAGTCTGGATTTTGTATTCAACAATTTTCAACGGAAATATACATAAAATATCGGATAAATAACATTTTAATAAAATGTATATCAAAAATAATTTTAAGTGGGGAGGAGTGTGCGGTGTAAGTAAAACGAAGGGTAGAACGTGATGAGGGGTCGATCAGCGTTTGAATAAAAACAATGTTCGGAAATGGGCAACTTTTCATAAGGAATTATGTCAATGTATGCACATGCGGTGGGAGGGGGGGGGGGACGTAATTGATAACTGCCAAGTGGAAGCATTCTGGATATTAAATAAAGTGCCAGATAGACAGCTCTCGGGAGCTGAATTTTCACCATTGATGTCACCTTTTCGATTGAGAAAATAACCGCGGGTTTCAAAATTAATTTCCATTAATTTCGATTACATTAATGATTTTTTGATATTTTTAGCATATTTGTAATTATAAATTAGAATGAATGTAACATTATGGAAGAACGCATTACATGATACTTTAAAAGTCATTTGCATATAAAAACACACTAAATCATAAGGGTTTGATATGCAAAGTGCACACCCTTTGATGGTTTGCGGTATGTGCCTATGCAAGAAGCACGCATTTCACGGTTAGCGGCAAATAATAGAGAGAGAGAGTAATCTATAGATCTAGCTTTACAACACATATAGTGCAAACCGTTGGTTTCTCGAGAACTATCATAGAATTCAACATGGTCCTTTAGGGAGATGTAGATAGTATATGTTTATCAATCTAAGTTCGTTATGAGACTTTAAAAGATTATTTTTAAGTTAAAAAATAACAGAAAACGACATGATTTAGTGCAAATCGATTGCCTCAACTTTACTGTAGTGAAAAAGACCACGTTGCAGTACCACTGCAACAATCGGATAATTGCGCTGAATATTTCCGGAATTGATTGAATTTACATTTATTATAATGTTATTGGTCCCGCATTTCATCCCTTCCCAGTAAAGTAGCCAAAAGTGGCACACTTATGCCAACATTTGTGCGCGTTTCTAATATGGAGCTCACTGTCTTCGACATGTCTTCCGTCAATTCTTAACATTCAAAATTGACGGCAAAGGCTATACAACCTATTTCCTTTATAAGTTATTTAATCTAAACACAATACTCTCAATTTTTAAACGAAGGGTTTGCCAATGGCGTGCGTACAGGTGTATTGGTTTAGATGCCCCCTCCTTATTGTATTTCATATGATACACACATCATTCTGAACGATGTCATGAATGCATGAGCTTGCCTTCTATAACTATGAATTCCCATTACTTCATTATCACGTCATTGGCTGTCATATACTTTGTACAGGCGCTCAGACAATCGTGGCCAAAAGTAGTTGGGACAAATCCCCACTCCCCTCGATCAATGTTGAAAGTCGCATTTTACCATGTTTTACCAATGTTGCAAAGCGCACAACATTGAAAGATGTAAGGTGGGGGGAATGCCGTTTAAACTTTTGGGGCGGTTTTGTCCCAACACTTTTTGCTACGATTGTATGTTTGAATTAATCAGATAGTATAAGATAAATGGTTCTTGTTCCAAGTTTTAGGTTATTTGGTTATAAAAATGATACATTATTTGAAAAGGCAACATTTGTTATTCCAGTTTTATGTACTCCACATGCCATTAACGGTTCAATGAGTTCAACCCGTTAGTACAGGTGCTCCAAAGTGGAACATCCCTTTATAGATACTTTTGCAGATATTCGATAAGCTTGCCAAAATTATTTTTCCATTCAAAATGTCTTCGTTGGTGGTGAATGAATTATATATGTTACGTACATCCCACTCAGAAGTCTATTGAGCCACATCTCTCCAAAAAGCAGATAAACAATCAATATCATAGAATACGTTTCCGAAAAAAAGACAACTGGGGCGAAAGTATCCTGTAGCAATCCACCCAACACTATTGCCTAAACAAGGGGTTTAGAAATTTGGAGCTAAGTAGAGTAACAATTTTCGCCGTTAATTTTCAAACCTCATATGGATTTGCTTAATATTTAAAATAGAACATCAATGATGTAGTAGCTCAACATATATTTTTGGGGTGGGTATCATAGCCTGTGTTTTGGGGTTAGTAGTTAAAAGTTAGGGCACTTCTTGGACAGTAAATGAGGGCATTTTTCATTTTAAGAAAGGGGCACTTTTGTCAGTTTTAAAAAAAGTGGAGGAATCTTTTCTCTTTGCCCCATGGTTTATACTCATAATGGTTTGGTAATAATTCGTTTTGATACATTTTTTTGAGCTTGCTGCGATAAACCTTTGGTAAACATCTGGGTTGCCTTTGCCTTTGGCAATAATTATATATATATTACAGTATCAACGTCATATGTACCAGCCTTGGGAAGCCACGATCAAGGGCTCTAACGGTGTTTCATGCAATAAGTGGATGTGATACCACATCCGCTTTCAAAGACAAGTGCAAGAAGCCAGCTTGGTAGGCCTATGAGGACATTACAGATAATGATAATGAGATACGGATAATGTGCTTCGTCAACGAAGCAAGACAAAAACTCTTTTGCAAGCATGATTTGTCCATCTCCTTAAAAATTTGTTCCAGCAAATCATAACCACAAACTTACTGTAGCAAATAATGAGACCACTTATCTTAATTAAATAACTACACAACCACACAATAAGAACTTCATCCATTGCTATCATGATACTCAACACCAACAACAACTCAGGACCAACAGAAGAACAAATACAATGAAGCTTTTGATAAGGGCAATTTAATCCTAATACTTGTGGTTTTCAGAATGAAGAAAATAAAGAAGAAAAGTCTGACTCGATCTGCTTATTTATCAGGTCGGGTCCGATTGTTTGAAACTTTAAGGAGCAAAACAACTAATGAGAAGAACCGATGCATCGACAGAATATCATGAAGGACGATGTTACAATAAAAAAGGGGGGGGGGGACGAAATCAAAATGTTAGAAAAGGCTGCAATTATTATAGGAAAAGGTAGACGGGATATTTCAAAATTAAAATGATCGCTTGTTTATGTATTGCTTTGCGAGTGGGACCTACATTGTTTTTATACGGGAATAATTATTCATAGATTTATTATTGTTCGAAATGAAAATATGTATTAAAGCCCACATCACATGACATTGCAAATGACAAAGTCACTCGCAACAATCCTTATCTATATTCCTTATCTTTTCTTTAAACATCCCTTATCTTACGCCATGACACAACATAAAACCCAATCAATGTGGTAAACAAAAGAAACATTTTCTTCACGTTTTTGTGCAACTTTATATTTTCCGATGTATTTTTCACTAATATATCCCGCATTTATATACTTCAACAAATACACGTAGGCCCAAGCATGATATGTATGCACTACATGATACATTTTTATTATGACAACAATTTGTAGAATAGTAAAACGATTTATGTCTTTTTAAGACAGGCCCTGTGCAGGCGTTGTTAAAGTGCCTGCAGTGTACTAGAGGTACATGCATATGGAGAAGTCGGTGAACTTCATATTTCAAACATAAATGACAGTACCTAGTACCTTTGAACTTTTTTTGACGTACACCGTCCTTGGCAATTGCTTTTACGTGCTACAGGCTGTTAGCACGTGGTACACTGGCTTCACCAGCGTTCCTTTCAATGATTAGACCGATAATCTGTTTTTAAATTGCGTTAATCGTTTTAAAAATTAAATAGTGTTTTTAGATTTTGTACATATACTGCACAGATAATGTAATTCTTATCATTTCAAACGTTCTCCCCGCGGCTTCCGAATAATCTGATCAATTCTCTTTGGCACGCCCGCAATGACCAGGTCTATAGTAAAACACCATCATTCGCCATTCCAAAAATTAAATATTTAAAATGACCAACCTTCGTATTGTCTAACAGGCTGTTAGCACGTGGTGCACCGGCTTTCAATGATAAGACCGATAATCTGTTTTTAAGTTGCGTTAATCGTTTTTACAGTAAATAATGTTTCCAGATTGTGTACATATGCTGCACAGGTAATGTAATTCTTCATTTCAAACGTTCTCCTGCGGCTTTCGAATAATCTTATCGATTCTCTTTGGCACGTTCACAATGACCTGGTCAATATAGAGAAACACCATCATTTGCCATTTCAAAAATGGAATGTTAAAATTACCAACCTCCGTATTGTCTTCAGCTGCTCAGAATATCATCATTTTACCTGAAAATACCATAAAAATTTCCATAACAACAATTATATCAATAGTATAATTTCAGATAAATTTCCACAAAAGCAAATATTCAATTAATACGGGTGGAAGGTAAGAAAGGGAGGGAGGGGGGATTGGGGGTGCTGCATCCCTTTAATCCCCCTTATCCCAAAAATAATAAGAATAAGAATAAGAATAATAAGAAAATAAATAAATAAATAAATACTAATAATAATGAGAATAATAATAATAAATAATAATCATAATTTAAAATATAATAATATTAATAATAATGATAATGATTATAATAATAATAATAATAATAATAATAATAATAATAATAATAATAATAATAATAATAATAATAATAATAATAATAATAATAATAATAATAATAATAATAATAATAATAATAATAATAATAATAATAATAATAATAATAATAATAATAATAATAATAATAATAATAATAATAATAATAATAATAATAATAATAATAATAATAATAATAATAATAATAATAATAATAATAATAATAATAATAATAATAATAATAATAATAATAATAATAATAATAATAATAATAATAATAATAATAATAATAAATAATAATAATAATAATAATAATAATAATAATAATAATAATAATAATAATAATAATAATAATAATAATAATAATAATAGTAATAATAATAATAATAATAATAATAATAATAATAATAATAATAATACAAATCCACAATCAAAATTGCAAACTGACGCTCTAAGTGGGCTATTTCTTTTCTTAAAGAGGACATGATACGAAAAAAAAAATTAGTTTATAACAGTTTTGCATAGTTCATTAATATCAAAAACATGATATTCCATCAAAAGTCCTGAAAAAGAAAAAAAAACATATGAATAAAGGAATTGAAACTAACCAAGCAGTTGACGCTCCCGACAATGCAAGAATTGAAAACAGCAAGCCACGTATGACGTCACTCCCAGAACGATTTGTTGGCGAACATACAAATACAGTGCAAATTCCATAAGCAAAGTTTCTGCTTTGTGTTACGATTCCTCTTCTTGAGAACATATATCAGGTCCTTTCTGGTGTAAATTGATGTTTTTAATATAGATGGCAATGCTTGTATTAATTACAAGTTGGGTCAAATCTTTGAAAGCCTTTTAAAATTCGTGACTTCAAAATTTCATTTTGAAACAAATTAATGTACTAAGTCAATGGGTAATTTTAACATTAGGTTTCGTATTAGAATTAACTATGTTTGACTGCTGTCGAGCTTGGAAAATATGGAACTTGATTTGGTTTCAACCTATAATTTTTTTTTGTAAGAACTTATACATCGTGATAATTTTTGTTACATTTAAATTCTATGACAATAATGTACTACAATATATAATATCATCGTAGGCTACGAAATGTGAAATGAAGAAAAATAGTCATGTTTAACTTTATAAATGACTTGTTTCAGCGTTAGGCCTAACGTTAGACACAGGCTTTGCAACACTTAGACCAGACCATTACGGCATTTCAAAAGCAATGATACATTTTCATCATACTTTGAAGATATGACTTATTTGAATATACATTAAAGAAAATAATAACAGCTTGGTAAGAAATGTATTGCTGAAAAGTGTTTCTACTCGTAGCTTAAATACGTCAAATTTCAAGGAACACACACGATAACACTAGGCCTATGTTGTTTGCATGATGTGAAAGTATCGCAAGAAATTTCGTTCTTGGAGTGACGTCATATCAAGTTCACCAGTTTTTACGCGCGAGAACATAAGCCGGAAGATCGAAGACTATATTTGGTATTTTCTCCAATTTCTGCTATTACAGCCAATACAAATTGTAGATTAATTCTCAATCAAACTATCCAAACAATCAAGTGAGAGTCACATGAAAACCCATGTTATGCCCTGTTTAAAACAAATCTTGAATAAACATATATAACAGCATACCTTTTTTATTTATCGCTAATCAAATTTGTTCTTTGACAATGGCATGAATGAAGCGCGTCCACCTTCGTATCAATTCACTGTTACCCATTACAGCTGGGTGGACTGGGAGTCTTTGGCAGTCACAATTTTCAGGGAATGACAGGCAAATCCAAGTAGCTGTGTAGGGGGCCTGATCTACTTTCATATTTTTTTACAATTGTGTAGGATTAACTGCATGCACAACTGTACGCGAATAGGTACCGGTATGTGACATATACGATACCCGGGGCTATATTTAATTACTGTGTACTTATAAAAGGCACGTGCGCACCGATAGCTGGTATGCATATTATTACATGAAGATGTGGACGTACCAGACTTGCTAATACGAACGTGGACTTGAAAGATGGTGGAAAGACGCAATATGAAACAGCATAGGATAAATCGCTAGTTTTTTCACACACACACACACACACAACACACCACAAAAACACCCTCCATGACACAGGCACTCTTGATCACAATAAAGTACTCCAAGATAAAGGCCAAGTAGATGAAGACACAATAGACAATGAAGCTTCAGATAGATCTAACATTGGTCTTTTGGAAGATAATGCCTCATCAGGAGACGTGCCTGGAAGCAGTGCAGAAACAGATGGTGCTGAATTTGATGAAGCAGATTTGATTTGTCCATGATTCCCCAAATCAGCCCAAATCAGCCAAGCGGATCCCTTTCCTGGTAGGTGTGATGCAAGTATATGCAATAAGTACAGGAGCCATCACTGATCTCAAATCAAACCCGATTTGAATCGCATTATCAGTAACTACTCTGAATAATGATAAAATTATGGTCAGTAATTGCTGACATGTATTATAATATGGTAATACATATAACGGATATGATCAGTAACAACTAACACATATTATACAGTAATACGGTAATACATATACGGTAGCACAGAACTAAACGCAACTATTTTTCCATGGGCAGATGGACCCATGCCAAAATTTGTGTCATTCGGTGAGGGTGCACAACACCTATTCAATTCAGCCTCAAAAAAGCCAAAACCTCAGGTGAACCCCAATTAAAAGTACCATCATCCTAAGAAAAAAAACAATTTATGATACTTTTCAGAAAATATCGCGAAAGTCCCCGATAATTCTCCTTTCTTCTCTGGTACAAAATACCCCGAACTTGAAGGTTTTATCATAGGTTTCAATAGGGCAAATAATTTGTAAATATTTTCATATTTTTTTAATTTTTTTATGGGTCCAAAATATCGCAAAATAACTAGTCATATTTTAAATCCATTAGTGTCGTTATAACAGTATGCCAGTAGCCCAGACAAAACGATGCATGTAAGAGTAGAGATGTTGGCTTGCCAATACCGCAAGTTATTATGGCATCGGGTCTCATATGATTTTCGAAATGAATCAAAATGGTGGTTTTCGTATACTGAATAATTTTCATCAAATTTGTAATTTTTACTGTGGGTTAATAATATCGACAAATAACCAGCAATATCTTTATTATATATAACATTGGACGGAATGCCAGTAATCCAAACCAAGGATGTACGAACATCCTTGTCCAAACAAAGCGATGTAAGAGTATAAATAGTGGTTTACTAGAAGTTATTTTGGCGTCGGGTCTCATAACTTCATGAATGAAAAAATGGAAATTTGATTTTATATACTAAATAATTTTTTTAATAAAAATGAGAGGTACTCCACAATAATTAAAAAGAAAAGTCTTTTCTGTTATCATTTTTTATCATAATAAATTATGTGTTATTATCATAACAAATGACGTATTGTCATAGATATTGGACAATACGCCATTTACTCAGACACAATCATAAACAAATTGTTAGATACAGTTGTGTCATCACCTTGCAAATAAAAAGATGTAAAATAGGATCTGATATTCAAATGAAAAGGACCAAAATAACACATTCCGGATAGGTGGCATGCATGAAGATTTGTCAGTAAACCGGACAACAGGGTCATACATGACGGGCGATAAAAGGGGTGGTAAGAGGGGGGGGGGAGCAATTTCTGCTGAATAATGTAAAATACCATGCCGTAATACTCTTGCAGTCTTCCGAAATGATAATATTTGGAATGATTTTCGTATCATGCATAGTTTTTTTACATAATCAATCAGTTTCACAAAGATCCCGCCCACAATTTATTCTATAAACAATTCTCATTATATGCATAATATGCTTGACAATCTGGACGAACATTTTAGATTCACGAAAATTCCCAATCAAAAACTGATCCAGATCTGGTGATCGTAAGGGGACCGGGTGGCGTTTTAATTGATCGGGAAATAGTAGTAACGTATCGTATTTTAATTTATCTAGGCCTCGTAACGGTTTTATTATTATTACTCATGTTTCTTTTCTACCCATTTATTTAATTATTTATTGGAAGGGGTAAGAGGGAGGGGATGATACTTTTTCTTCCAGTATCATTCGCCCCCACTGCCTTCCAGGGGCATAGAAAGGATTACATCTCATGGGGAAAAGAAAAAAAAAACATTTTTTCGGTGATAGGTGGAAATGTTGCACTCGTAAATTCAGTTTGCAATTGTACGGGAAATTTTGGCCAGTTTTGGGAAATTGTGGCCATAATTTGGGATATTTTACCAAAATATCCAAAAAATTCACTTTTTCAAATTTATGTTACAAATGTTCTTATTTTACCTCCTAACCGGACAGAAAGCATGCAATCGGAAAGGTGAAATCCACTGAGGGGGCAGCTTGCCGCCTTCCCTCCCCCCACTTCTTACGCTTTTGCCCCCTTGTGATCTGTGTCTATGTAGCCTACTTTAGCACGAAACTCATTACCTGCCCCATTGAAACCAATGATAAAAGAATAAATTTCCGAGTCTTTTTGCAGCAGAAAGGAAGTTGACTTTTGGGATATTTTCTGAAAATGTGACCATTTTGATAGCCTGGTTTTACCTGATATTTTGGGTTCTTTTTTAGGCCGAAATTGAAAGGTGTTGTTCACCATCATTAAATGACTCAAATTTTAGTATGAGCCCGGGGTATATTTCCCCATGAAACTTCTTTTTTTCTGGAGAAGATATCGTCAATTTCGGACCGCATAGTCAAGACCTATATCTTCTCTACAAGCCCTGAAATGTTCAACTTCTAAGCTTCCTGTCCCATGAAATGGGAGCTTTCCAAAAGTTTTCTATGAGCCCGTTATCTGGGTTCTCATTCAAGGCTGGCGTAGTGATACCTAATTAGTCATGTACTACCGTATATGTATATGTATTACCGTGTTATAATATGTGTCATTAGTTACTGACCATATGTCAGTAGGTACTGAGCATACAGTAGTTACTGATGATGCGATTCAAATCGGGTGCAAATCCTGTGATGGCCATGCAATTTGTGTACATTCTATGAAACAGATCTAAACATGCTCAAGGCTAAAAGACGTATCCTTGACGTTCGTGTCGTAGCTGTACCAAAAAGTGTTTGATGCCATCATCCCTACCTTTTTCAGATTGGCTGTAATACTAGCAACGATTCCTGCCCATTCAGTCTCGCAGAAAGATCTTCAGCATTTTGAAGCGGCTCAAGATCTACTTGAGGAACACAGTGGGACACACAAAAGACTAAAGTCTTTGGTTGTTTGTGCTGTTGAACTTGAGAGAGAGACAATTTAATCATATAATCGCCAATGATTTGGACGTCATAATTGGCAGATCTGCAGAGCAGTCTGGTAGCATGTCTATTAATGGGAACATAAACATTCCTAATAATGGGAACAATTTGCTACATGGAAGCCGCCATTTTGTGATATTTTCCATGATCCTTTGCTATTCTAACGTTAAAGCCTTATGCAATGTTACATTTGTCAAATTTGAAATATGTCTGGGAAAAATATCTCTGCTAGGGGAAAATTAAAACTTATGAAAATACCTTCATTACTGTCATGGCTACAACTTTTCCACTCCCATTTGATATGTTCACCACGCCGTTTTCGAAATATCAGATAAAATTGACAATAGAGCTAGGCGTTTGGGCGCAAAACGTCCATTTTGAAAATTCAAATGTTTTTCAGCACAATAATTTTGAATATTTCAAGTACATAGATTAGATAAAATGACATTTTTTTGGAACATCTGAACAATATGGCTGCACGACTTCAATATTCTCGTGTATTATAAATGTCCCTATTAATAGACATGCTTCCGAACTGCACAGGGAGGAAGTGGTCGCCGAAAGTATTTTATTTAGATCTCAAACCCCATTGCATGAAGGTCATGTTTTAATAATTCACTTTTTTCCAACAATTAATATGGTCTCCTGATAGTCTTTGGATCACATTATTACGTGTAATTAAGAAAACCCAATCTTTAAATACTGTTGATTTTTGTTCTTTCTTTTTTTTTTTATTAAGTCTTTGTCATGGTTGAGCACATTACTTGTAGTTACTATACCGGCAATGTAAACATAACATTTTGCTCATTTTGATTAGTATTGGTCCACTAGTAAGAGAACACACATTAGCGGGGCGTGAAACACTTGATGGGAAATTTTTGAAAAGTGAAAAAATATCCCACTTGATCTGATCTTTTATATTCTTGTTGTTTCTTGTCAAAGAAAGGCCTATACGGTTATCGGCGACCAGACAAAATACTTATTGCATTTTTTTAAATTGTATTTTAAATGGGACAAAGGATTGAGGATGCAAAATACCTTACACGTATGAAGAATGTCGTGAAGAACGAATCTCATTTTGTACAACAGGCGACAAGAGAAATGGTCATTGCATTTTTACAGTTTTAAAGGTTTAAAAATATTAGACGAGACAAATGATTGGGGAAAGAACTTCCATAACCTTTCAAAAGGAGAGGGATAAGTAACATTAATCAAAGTTATTGGGGGAAATCCCCCTCACCCTCGAAGCCCCGCCAATGGGAACCCATTGCATAAACAACGGCTGATTAAACTGATGCCCTTAACTGCTGAATGACATGCGCAAAACCCTGTCAGACATTTCACGTCAGTTCCTAAGTTAAAATACATTACATCCATTCCATTTCTTCATACATGCTGTGTATTTTCAGTCATATAAAACTCTACAATTCTCGACAAAAATATTTGGTACCTTTTCTTCACCCCTTCCACCCCATGTCAATGTTGGAATTGAAGGTTGCATGTCCAAGTCATGTCACAATGAGATAGAAGGGGGAAAAGGGTAAAGAACTTTGTCCAGGATTACAGCTTACGTCTTTACATCGCCATAGTAATAATGCGCAGGGCTCTTGATATTGACATTTGGTTTGGGACCGTAAGTTAACCATCCTTTACATTAAAATGCTGCGCCACTCTTTGGAATTTTATATAATACAACTTTATGCCAAGTATCCATATGGTTTCATTTCCCAGTGATTCAATCCATTGGCTTTGGCAAGAATGTATGATATATCAACATTCCTACGCACTGTTGAATATCATATGAGATCCTCGAATCACAATAAACTTCCTCAATGCACTGGTTTTTAATTTTGCCAATATGATATTCATCGCTGACTGACCCTGGTGTCCAATTGTTTCTGTTGTAAAATTGTTCCCATAACAATATTGACAAGTTACCACGAGAGATACGAGGTAAATAAATCTAGTGTTTCTATTTACAATTCTTTTCAGAATACATTATTTGTTGTGCAATATTTGAAAGGGAGAGATTACAATAAGCGATTAGTTTTATGAGAAGAAAAACATGTTGAGGACCCGCGGGCAAAACTTACTAATGAGGCTGCTGGTGCGGGACGAATGCATAGAGGTGCATTCCCCACCCCTGCCCGCTCCTCCCACTTCTCCCTATTATTAGCTGTGATGCCATTTTAAAAGTTCAAATCCGTACATCGGCCCTTATCATTGGCATTGTGTAATTTAAGATTGCTAAAATATTGTCTTAAAAAATAATCACTTAAAGTGGTCTGGTGACAGTTACGATCTGATGACATTAATATAGATTAAGGCGTATGCATGCGATCATGATGCATTACAACCATTGTAGTTAGGTTATACAAAGGTACAACACAAGTTGAGACAAGTCATATGCGCAGGAACGTGGGCGTGGACAGAAACCAACAATATCCATTGCCAAAGCACTGGGGTTAAGAAAATTGGGAAGAATCTATGTATTTACTACAGTATGCAAGAGTCTATAAATAAAACAATAAGAGAATGGTACAATGCAGTGGCGTAATAAGATGTTTCGTACTGTGGGCAAACACTATTCTCACCAAAACATGTTTAACTGTTTTAATATAAACTGTATACCCAGGCAATCTTCCAGGCATGCATGTTTTCAACATCTTTTTCTCCTAACAACCACTTTTGTTACTGTAATATTCTTAATGCAACAAACTTCTTACCCCATTCTATAACCTTAACATATGTCACCATTAGGGTAAGTATACATGCGTCCAAGTGTGACCTTCGTCATTAAGCAAAACCCCTAACTTAGTTCATTTAGGAGGAATCATCAGTTTGATTTAATTAACTATAGAATCGAATAATGTAAGCAGCATACCAATCTTTCTTTATATGTTTCTGTAAGATGTCTTTTATTATATTTTTTATGTACAAATTTAGTTTTTTGTGCTTTTCTTTTGTTTGTCTGTGTTTACATGTTTGCGTGATTTTTTAAGGTTAAACACGTTAAAACAATACTAGACAGCTAGAGCCACGAAGACTTATCAGGTCGGTGCTTATCACCGGCTTCCTGTCGTAAACGAATGAAAACGCATGACTCTCCCCCTGGACGGGACGCCAGGCCATAGCAGGTAAACTCCTCAGCAGTGCTGGTACTCATTTACAGCTGAGTGTACTCGAGCAACTAGACTGGTAGATTAAAGTATTTTGCTCAAACTGTACCTTTCGCATACGAGCATGACATAAGTTCTGACTTTCTCTTCATTCATTATGATAGAAATAATAATCATAAGTCATCTGAAGAAGTTTCACGTAGCACAAACCAATCTAGCATATATTTTCCAATTTATCAAAACATTAATATTGTCAATATAAACTTACATGGGAGCGTCCATTTTGTTCATACGCCATCTAAAAATGATATCATACACCCAGTTCAGATTACAATATTAATATATTTCCTTATAATCTATTTTCTAAGAAATATTTTTTCTTTGCATGGGTGTATAAAATTTTACTTGTGAATTCTTAGAAATACATTATGTGTGCTTGCATATAGGGCAAATTTTGTCATCATTGGCATAATTTCAATACAAAATTCGACAAAATGACAGCGTCCATGTTACAACTTTAAAGATGGATAACTTGAGAATGGAATAAGATTTTATGACTGAGATTTTGGCAGTTTGCTTTTTAATTCTCTATCATATATTAAGCATATAGAATATTTGACTTTGTCTCCTGTTCTTAAAGCCTATTGAGTGTACTGAGCAACACAAAACATCTATCACATTCTGACCACCGAAAGTGGGTTCTAACTGGGTGAAATCCAAGATGGTCGCCGATCCTGACCCGATTCTGGAAGTGGAATAAAACTAGTTACAACCAAGCTGGCTACCGCCGATCCTGAAAAAGGTTAAATAAACCTCCTTAATAATTGGGATAGAACAATGACTTTTGTTCTACTCCATAATTTTAAGGATCACGCAACTTATTGCTTTCAATAGAATCCTGACATGATCTCCTGAAATGGAATAAATTTAGAACGCTCACATCCCAAATGGCCACAAGCAATGATATGTGAACGCCTGCTGCCATCTAATTTGTGAATAATTGTGGAATACTTTACTTTAAAAGTTTAAGTTCAATTTCTTATTTCTTATACTACTTATATCAATTTGCTTCTCATGAAATAAAGGTGTATAGGCAGGTTAATAAAAAATATAAAAAAAACATTGGTCACGGCATGGATTTTGAGACCATTATATGCAGGCCCGTAGCACCGTTTATTTTAGTGTTGCGGCGACGTTGATACTATCTAAGCGGAGCGCCACCGGTTGGCGCGTGGCGTGTAAAAAAAAAATTGAAAAAAAAAAGGTACCTCTAGTTGCCAGAAATGACACTTCCCAGATCTTGCAAGCTGTATTTGAACATCCTCTATTTTGGACGAATATGTGAATAGGTCTATCTGTTTTGTCATAAAATGGATCGTTCCGACTTTACACAAAATTATGCCAACCACGTTTCTTCAAACTGTCAAAGTTTATTTCCATACAGAACATGTTTATCATAATCATGTCGGAACAGCACCAGATAACAGTAATTTCTATTCTCTCAAAAAGCACAATTTAACGAGTAAACTGACCCCAGTTCTGAAGGCAAAATATGTTTGGGCAAAATTATAAATAAATACAACTTCACACTTCTGACTTTAATATTTTTATCCCTGAAAACGTATACATATGTATTATTTTTTCACTTATGAAGGGGTGTAGAGATCATATCCTTGCCGACACTCACATCTAAACCACCATTTTTTGTGGGGGGAAATTCGTAAATTTGAGCTCCATATCCCTTTTTTCATGCTATTATCGGATGTGTTAATCCGTGAACTTTGCCCTGTCATTTTTTAAATTATGGGGAGGGCTTGGTTATTCTCTTGATATATCATATATAAATCAACTTGAACTGTTGAAAATTGTTTGTTATCACATCAACTTCAGTCTGATTTGCTGATCTTAGTAATCTATCCAAAGTATCGATGGCAAAAACAAAACAGAAAGTTCAACAAAATGTTTAGATAATTTTTCAGATGAATTATGAAATGAAGTAAGTTTGTTTTTAACAAAAGAACTAAAATGATAAAGTGATAGTTTTATACAATAATATTTCGTAATCTATATAAAAGTTCCACTAAATTCAAGGACACGAGAGTGACGAGACTATAGGCCTATTCCTGTATTCGACTATTTGCCGGCTTAGAGAAATGATCCAAAGACTGCACGACGGTGAGCAGTGTCGGCAAATTCACTTGCCATTTTCGTCAGATCCAAGCTATCTGTCGTGTCTTTGTGGACATGGAGGACAAGTAGATGGTTCAGTCGTTTCCGTTTCATGGTGGCTCGCATGCACGTCTTGATGCGTTTCAGAGCGCTGAAAGAACGTTCGCTTACCGCGTTTGTAGCTGGCATGACAAGCACAAGTTTAAGCAAAATGCACACTTCAGATAGAAGCAATTTCGTACCGAAATCTAAAGACTTTATATACTTCACTATATCAGAAAGCGAATACACACTGACACTGGTACATTCAGGCGTTTATTGTGTAACCCAGCGTTTCCAGCTGGACTCTGAGTTGACTTGAATCAATGTCGTCTTTGTAGAAATCAGAAACGAAGTGAAAACCCTCCCCAACTTCGTTGCCATTGCATGCATCTAGGAGGAGGTTCTGTAGCTTGACATAGGTTTGGTACTCCGTCTGCTTAAAACGATCTCGTATGCAGTTAACGATGTTGTCGATAGCCTCTGTGTAGATTCGCTTGAAATACTCCTTCGCACTTGCAGGTTGATCATCAACAGAAGGACCATTAAGCCGGATTGGGACTTTTCTTCTTCGTGGTGTCTCTGGTTGGTTCACATTGAGTGTAGAAGCAAGTAATCCTACGGCCTCCCAGAAAGTGTCGAACTGACTTCGTATGCCTTCAATAGTGGAAACGGTTTTCTCTGCGACACTCTGCCCTTCCGCAGCAGAAATGTATGCGTGTTGCAAAGTTCTACTCAAATTGTCGCTATGACTTAGGATCAGGTGTGCTAACTTTATACCAAATAAGAAATCAAACTTCTTCATGTACGAAGCCACACCTCTCAGTCGACCCTTTGTGCTAGGATCCTTTTTCTCCAAGAGACACTCCTCCCAAACATTCTGTAGAACTTCGTAGTTTTCCAGTATGCTCCGAAGTGCATCTGCTCTAACTGTCCACCGAGTTAGACACATGACACGGATTCCAGTGGAGCACTCCTTCATCTCGATAAACTTAGTTCCACGTCGGGGGGAGCTCCTAATTAGTTTGGTATCTCTCTTGTATTTTCCAAATTATCACACATTAGCGGGTTTCTCTTTATGGTGTCACCACATGCAAGATTAAGGGCATGACCGTAGCAATGTGTTTACAAAGCCTTTGGTTGTTCATCTGTTATCTTCTTTGCAACACCTCCGTGTACACCCGACATGGCAGCCGCTTCATCATAGCATTGACCTCTTTCTCTCTGAAGGGATAACTGCATTTGAAGGAGAACATCTTTGATGACGGCAACTAATGCATCGGCGGTTGTTGAAGACACTTCATATAATCCAATGAAATCTTCATGAACTTCAAACTGGTCGTCGACCCACCGTATGCATATCACAACCTGTTCCTTGTTGGAAACATCGGGGATTTCATCCACCATAATTGTATAGAAAGGAGCTGTCTGGATATTTAAAACAACCTCACGTAAAGCCTATAAAAGAAAATGGTGCATATAAAAAAATAAGCACAGATGTTAGTAAGTATACGTGCGCGCTAGTCGCCAATTGTGGCTTTAAATGAAATTTAAAGGGGTCTGGCGAGTTATACCATTTTAACGAGTTATACCATTTTATTTCATTGAAAATTAGTACACAAATGTTTAAAGAAGCATGCTCAACGCACACTTGCATGGTACATATGCTTCATAGATGTGTGTAGATATGTTCCAAAAGAGACCTACAAATTAAAAGGAAGGCGAATGCGATAGGACGCCTAACAAAAATAAGTAAATAAACAAAAAACAAACATGAATCTTTGCCCCATGCAGCTTAAATTGAAAATTCAAACAAAAAATATAGCAGTACTTCAGAACGATTTTTTGGGGGTGGGGTGAGGGTAAGAGTGATAGTCTGGATTTTTTATAACGATGGTCCCCTACGCCCACGTCGATATTTCCTTTGTTCCGCTGCAATTGGTACAGTGATCCCTATATTATTTTCTCTTCCTCCGACGCTGGGGAGAGGTTAAGTCTTTGCTCTTATGATTTGGTTTGCGCAATTTTAAAATATCTTTCGCCGCCTAAAATGTATAATTGAATTAAGTCTTACGGTTAGTGCCATTGTCTGTAAAACTTCGTTTTGAATTTCAGCAGAGATACTTGTCAGATTTCCGTGATAACTAGTTTTGAATCCAGGAATCATCTTCACCACGCAACTTGGAAAGATTTATAAGATTAGAATCCGACTCATCCCCATGACCCCTGAAAGCTAGTCCTTGCCGGGCCAGGAATCCCACATTAGAAATGATTTTCATAAAAATGTGTCGTCGCTCTTCCCTTTCTCTTCTAATCTGTTGTGACAAATGTTCTCCAATGTCTTTACTTATCTTTGGCAATGTCACAACCATTAAGACTGCATCCTTGTGGCAAACACTACCTTCATGTGCCTTGAACCTCTGAGTCACTTCTTTCCAATTTTTAAAGCCTTTGTTTTTAGCGATAAATGCGGAATCCATGTTTGGTGAATTAAGCTTCTTTGCTTTGTATGCCTTGATGCATGCATAGCAGAATGCCATATCATTTGATTCGCCATAATGCAACCAAGCAAACTGGTTGAACCAACTTGGTTGGAACGCACGAAG